>JWHW01028771.1:812131-831916 GCA_000931545.1 Papilio glaucus | reverse complement strand
TACAGGACACACTTGCCCGCGGCTCGGATGCGGTAAGATGTATGTAATAAGTGATTTTTATTTCGTATTAATGATTTTAAAGGTTATTTTTTTCGCTTTAGAATCTCACTCTGAACATGAAATAAGTAAAGATGTTTAGTACCTACGAACTTGGCGTGGAAACTATACCTTAATTTCGGAAGAGGGTGGATCTTGTTTCAATAATCTATGTCATGGGAGAAACCCAGTGCTATATTGACTTGTAACTCCAAAATCTCTCTCGCTAACTATTTTCAACATGGTTGGGAAATAAATTCCTAAAATACCACACGTCTATTCTTCATTCAACTCATCTATCACGGTTGTTTGGATGTCCATGGGTGACACTGGTCACCATAATTTACATCAGGTGAACTTCTTGCTTGTTTGCGTTTACCTTCCATTTTTTTTATAGAAGAAGGGGGCAAAGGAGCAACGGTTCGCTTAAAGCTAAATGATCACCGCCGCCCATCAACATCCGCAACACCAGAGGAACTGATGATGCGTTGACGGCCTTGAAGGAATAAGTACGCTCGCTTCTTTAAAAACCCTACGTCGTATTGGTTTGGGAATACCGCTGGCGACAGATTATTCCAAAGCGCGGCTGTGCGAGGCAGGAAATTACGCGAAAACAAACCATCAAGATGGTGAGGATGGTAGTTGGAGCTCTATCGACTTAAGCGATGACGAAACTCAGCGGCAGAAATTGTTCCAAACGTATATTACACAATATCTAACAATAACCAATTATTAGTTGTTATTTGTGTTAGGTACTTTATATATACATATATGCAATTTTTTTAAGCCCACTACATATTTTTAATAATGATATAGAGTCATAAAATAAAAATACACGTTAGTAATGGTTATCTTGTAATTCACTATGTACCTACTTACTAATTATATATGCTACAATGTATTTATAAGTAGTGGACATAAAATTAACCGTGTTGGTCCAAAAAGAAAAAAAAAACAAACGTAATTAAAGCTAATGAGTTAGTAATTTCGATGGACGCTAGGGGTGGTTCTCTGCCGGCGGTCCACCCTTACCTGGAATGCTTCATTGCATCATTATAAATGATCATGAATATGTGAACGATATAAATTTCGTAAGCTATAGATAGCATTGCTTATTAAGTCCAATCAAAATGCATCGAGAATAATCTTAACAACTTGTCATTACTGTGTAACGAATTCACCAAAATTGATATTGAAAACTGATAACTTTTGATTTTCTGATCGGTATTAACTGTTAATTTTTCTTGATAAGGCTGATTTTATTGGACGTTTCGGAGTCGTATGGATGCCGGTCCGACTGTCGATTGTCAGATTAACTTTGTCAGATTTGACACTATTACCGAAGACATTAAGTGGAATCCATTATATTCATCTTGAAAAGCAAAACTTGCGAGTATTTATGTGTCAGTAAGCTTGAGTACAACTCGAATAACGAATGGGTTAGTATTTTAATATTGAATTTGTTGTTAGGTTTATATAGTAACAATAAGTTTGTACTGGTCGATGATGATTATTTAAATAAATAATTCATTAATCACCTAAAAATGTTACTTGAAACCTGAGCGAGATCTGATAGTTTGTTATAACAGATTACATTATATCGAATTACATACCATTGTACTCGAACCTATCAGTAATATTTTTAAAGAATTGACTGTATAGCTTTTGTTATAATCAATAAATTTTGTGTGCCAAAATTACGTAGATAAATATTATGTATTTCTTAGCTGACTTTACTACTGAAAAGTAAACAAGGAAGTAAGTGTCAATCGTGTCCCACTAATCTCTATGCAGGGGTGTCCAACAATGGATAGCATTGAGATCAGTTCATTGGCAACGCAGGCGCGTGCCGTCCACCCACGCAAGTCAGATAACAAGTTGAATACATCTGCCTGTTCTTGCATGTACGTGAAGTAGCAAGTACCTATCGTCAATAAATTAGTAGCTATTTTAGGTGTCGCAAAATGTATATAAAGGCGCCGCCTTGACCGATTTTTAGGGTTGCCAAATACGATAAAATGTACTGTTCTTTAATTCTTATATTTTTCAATAAATTGGTATGTTTGTATTTTCGAAGATTTTTTAGTATAAGCTGGACGAAATAAGAATGTTACGACTAATTTACGATTCGTATATAAAAATGCATAAAACCTATATACATCTTGGATTGTTTAGATATATTTATATCATATACACAGAAACAAATTCAGAGATACGTCAGTATCGTACAAAATGAAACTCTGTATTTTTTTTCGTATCACAAATTTGAATTCTTTATTTCGATATTATTTTACATAAATACATACATACATAACCCTTATTATGTATTCATTAATGTAGGTACAAGAACCTTTTATGCATACTAAGATGATTTTTGCAGATAGGAAATCGCCTTTATTTAGGATACTCTATTAGGCGCCTTTTAACACAACCCATAAAAAAAGAGAGTAGAATTATTCTTACATAGTAAATTGGGACGCCAAGCAGGGAAAATTATTTAAATGTTGTGTTTTATTTTATTAAAAGGGTTCCGGTGTTATTATAGACACTCGATCGTCGTAATTTTGTAAAAGATTTCAATTTACTTTATTATCTATTTATTTATGCGTAATCTTTTAATAATGAGTGATTCCCTCAATTTTGGACAGAATAAACTGTGGATCGGCTTGTTATTGTTTAATTATTTAATAGTTGCTCTTATAATTATTATAGAAGAAGGTGGCACACGAGCAAGCCGTTCACCTGATGTTAAGTAACCATTACCCATTTGAAGGTATACATATAAATACGTATACCTTCAAAGGATAGACAGGGAAAAGGATTTTTTCTTCTCCTATTCGTTCCCTCCCCCGTCCAATCCTATTCCCCTTCTGACACCGCGCCTTACATTAGAAATGGTAACTGATGAGACTTTATTATAATATCTCAACAACGAAGTATCTTAAAATATATCGCAATGGGAATGTTGTTCAGCCTTTATTGATAAAATACAAAGTAAAAACATATTGGTATTTGTTTCAAAAGTAATTGATTTTTCTAATTGTTTAATCCTAAACTTATAAGTAGGTAACGCAGAAAAGGTTATTAGATATCTGAATTCCCGTTAAGGTACTGAGCCAATGTAGTCTAATGAAAATTTGGAAGGTGTCTGTTTAAAATATATCTTACTTGTAATACTTAGTTTATAGTTTACCAATTGAATAAAAAAGAAAAACGATAGATAAAAGTTGAAAGAAAATCTTATATTTTATCCTTGACTACTCATTTCCATTTTCTGTTCTTTGAACAAATACCAAATTTAACTGAACCATTAGGTGTATTATGTTTATAGACAGGAATCGCTCCGGCGCTAAGTGGCTCTAATGGCGAACGTTTACTTTAATTTTAGTTTTACAAAATGTTTAACCTCGCAATTATGTATTGTTAGTAGTTGTCAAGGGACTTAAGAAACAACTTTTTTGGGATTTCTTGATCTAAAATTTCTCTTCTTGCGTGTCATTTTATTTGGTTTTAAAATTCTAGAATCTACCGACTAAGATGACGGTATCTGTATCATTTGCTATTAATGATGAAAAGTACGGATTACCAAACCAAATAAAAATAGCGAGCCAAATATAAAAGAGTATTTCAGCAACTTTTTATACTGTACAACATTATGAGTTTCATTTTACGCCAATACATCATTAAAACAGAATTTTGGCCATCAGTAAATATTATGATAAGTCGTAATATTGACGAATTAAGGTCTAAAATACAGGAATAAGTCTAATTTATTTGACCATTAAAGACACTGTGTTACGGCGCTGTCGAAAGCCAGAAGGCATCTCAAAAACAAATAAAACATAATGAATAGCCTTCGTATATTCCTTCTAAATTAAATTTGGGCGTGATTAACTCACTCGAGGCGTTTTCTCTGTTCATCAATCAAAATGTAGGCACGTAGAGCTGAGGCGCTATTTACTTCCTAACAGCCGTCTCCTTCCTGTTTGCATGTTTAAGTACTTGTTAGACAGAGATAAATGACAACATTCGATTAGACAGTGCGCAATTGTAATTTTCAGGGTTCACACGGCTGCCCCGCAGCGGCCCGACTTCAGAAGCCCTGGTAATCAATTTTATACACAAACGGAGGGCATTAATTGATTTTTTTCTCTCTAATGACCAAAAATAACATCTGCCAAATCAGCAGGGTCGGTCGTTAGCGTAGGTGCCAAAAATATGCTTTTTTACAATATTCTGACGGGCCACGTTTTATTGTTTGCCGTGCACGTGCCAATATAATATAGGAACTTTGTTTTTTAAATCAGTTATGTAAATATAACTAACTGATGTTGATATAAACAAAATAATATGCATGTTTCTTATCATAATAGGTTTTCGATTACGACTACATACATATTGCTTACACTTAACATTGTTTTATACAAAAATATAGAGCTTTAAAATATAGAACTACAATAAATCACTTTTAAAACTTTCTTTTTAAAAAATGTCGGTCCTCCTCCCATTCCCATCCATTCCTGATAAGGATAAGACGGGAAGGGGAAGGGGATGGAAAGGAAACATGTTGGTTATGTATTTTGCTATGCTATCGCACAGCTTTAAGAAAAGCGACGCGCACAGTCCCAAGTTCAAGCTGTAAGATATGGGAAGATTTCGGATTAACATTTTGCGTGACCCCGACATATTTGTTACTGCTTAATCGACTCTTTTATAACTGTTATTATATGATCGTCGTGTTACCTATCCTAAATTATTATTATTTAGACGGTTTTAATGTATGGTTTTTGTATCATTCGATTTATTTTAGTGTATTTGAAAATTATGACACTTTATTTAAGCATTAAAATGTTACGCATTTACGAAGTAGGAATGTTGAACAAATTATAATATTCAAATTTGCATTTATTACACCAGTGTATTCATAAGGAGTCTCAGTGGGGCGTTGCCCTTGTTTGTTTTAGACCCCAATAAATTTTAACCCCTTGATATTGGAACCCCGTGCAGACCACAAATTTATGAGGAGAGAGAACTTCAGCCATGACAAATATCTATCGTGGGTCGTTTAGGCGAAATTAGATTAACTGTGATTATTCAAATATTCAATCGAAGGCACTAAATCTTTCTTTATCATTGTTAACCTATCTAAGACGCATGATAATAGTGGCTTTATTTTTTTCCTTATTTTAACCGAATACTTTGATTTGTATAAGATGTATTGTATCAACTTAATTATACATTAATCTTCATTGGTCAAGAAAAAAAAAATAACGCGGCAACCATTTTTAATAAAGCTCATTATATCACAGAATTGTCATCATTGCCGATTCATTCATTCATACACATTTTTTACAATCCATATTTGAAAGAGAGGCTTAGTGACAAGCTATACTGCTTCTCGTACTTATTTTCGGTGGTTATATTAAATGATTTTTTAGACAATATTGTAATATACGTTAGGGATTTTGTCACTAACTGACACTGACATATCGATCTAAGATTGTTTAAATATTTTAGTAGTAAATTTAGCCTCATCATTCAAATTCGACATAGATTTATATCTGCATATCGATTAGTTGATTCGAAACAATCGAGTTAGATCTTTGATAAAACATTTACATTGTTTTGATTTTCATTGCATACTTAGTTTCATCGAGATATATTTTCTTATATCAAGTTTGGACGGAGGGTACCCCGTTCTCCATACGTCGGTACATCAAGATTGCTATCGAAGATAGATTTACAAGAACTGTCTTCGACGAACCGCTTCCTTTGCGTTTGATGCGGACGATTTATTTGTATTACGACTGTGATTAAGTCTTAGTTTAGTTTATTAATACGCACGCACTAAAATCGTTGAGTCAGTAAAAGGTTGAACGCGGTTATGTTTTTTGTCATATTTCTAATTGTATAACTCGACGAAATAAATTTATTTGTTATATCCATTTTTTTAAACAAATTATTTGAATATTTTTCTTATTGCTCCTTTGGGTTACGGGCGTAAGTGCCATTTTCAATTCTGAATGTCTATTTCCTTAGCGATAAGAAAACGGAAGGTCATGGAATTCCGAGAAGATAACAGCGAAACAATTTAGATCAACCATATATGAAAATTACATGATAAAGATATGAATGACAAGGTAGAGAACAGTTGAAGCGAACAGTATTAGAAACTGTTGCATGTATGGGCCGTTCAACCAGGGGAGTGATACCGCCTAACGCAATACCGGCGTCAATTACAAGAATTCGGACTGCGTTTCGTCAGGTCCCTTTTGCCTTCCTTTTCTTCTATAGCTTAAAAGATTGGCAACGCATCTGACTGATGGTTAGTGTAATGTCATGTGAGGTTCTTGCTTCTTTATCTCTATAAAAAATGGTTAGGATTTTTCATGACGTTGTTTATATTCGTCTCATTTGACAGTCTGTTTTCAACACCTATGGGTGGGCGCGCCGGTATCCCGCTAAGAATAAGGTCAGAAACTTGTTTTATGGTTTAATAGCTGTGATAATTTTTATCGAAATTAGTATAAGTTCTAATTTCTATAATCTTGAGAATGCTCGTAATTCTCTTCCCAGGTATCGTTTGATTATTAAAGTTGGTAATTATAATTTCACTTTTGAATGTGGTTAATTAATCCTATATGTATGTGATAGTAAACTTTTAATTAACCTATAATTTATTCAAAACCTTCAATTTTATGATTAATTTATTTTTATTAGTGCTTGTATCATTTTGTACTAGAATTAACAAAAGTAAAGATCTAAGCCCGGTTTTGGCAAGATTTGTCAATTTTATTTTTCATCGATGATGATAATTTAATATTAAATGTCATGTCAATTTGATTTCAGTTTCTAAGAGAAAAAAATCATGATCAAGCTGCTAGTAACTCAAATTACATTTGAGCAGACTTTTAGATACCCGGCGCTAGTATGTTGAAAAATCACCTATCATGCCAACACCATTTAATTTTAAGAACTTAAGGAAATTGTTTAAAAGTGTATTGGTGACAATGCTTCCATAAGCAATTTACAAAGGTTTGTCAAACATTTTGTTATTACGTCATATCACAATGGTTTTAGAAAAGCGATTAGTGTAGTGTAAAGGCGTATGCTGAAATAATAATCGTAATAAAAAAAATCATTCTAGTGGTTTTGGTTTAAATGGTTTTGATAGAGTAATGGTGGTATAATGGCGTCATTGGCGAACTATGACTCAGAAGACAAAAATAATTAGAAGAACACCAAAATAACAACTGTAAAACTTTTGTAACACCTGTATTACTCTATAAATACCATTTAAACCAAAACCACTAGAATGATTTTTTTAACATAACATTCTGATAGGACGTAATAACAAAATCTTTGACAAGCCATTGTTAATTAGCAGACTACTATTTTAGCACCATGAAAATTGAATTCTTAAAGCAGGTTATAGTAGCAGGGCCTGGTTACTCCTTCTACAACAGAGTTATGGCTTCATTATCGAACGCTATCTACTCGTATTCCATCACATATGTCTCTCTCTCTCCGTATGTCCATCACATTGGAAATAAAAGCTACAATCTTCTATAAACACGAATGGGTTGATGATATCCCGCTAGCAATATGGATCAGTAATTTTGTTTTATCTTTTATTACCTTTAATAATTTTTATCACAATTTTCAAATATTTTAATTATTAAGCCGTAACTCACGGCACGGGTGTCGCTTTTAAAGTTGATGTCTTTATTTCATGCGCGTATTAAGAAATTATGTCTCTAAATGTTAATTTATTTTAAATTATAATATAATTTTTATAGCCAGTTAGTTTTATTATATTACCACCTTATTTATTACGGGAACTAATATAACAAAAATAATGCAGTTTTTTATATTTTGCTTTTAAATTGATTATAGGGAATAACTTAACCTCCAATGTTATTTTTATTAGGGCCATTCAAAGTTTTACATAACTATGTAAACAGTTTGATTTAAACATAATGAACTATTTATTCAGATTCTACTGACTGCTTGTTTGCTTTAAGTAAAAATTGTCTTCAGTATTAAATGCTGCATATGGAATAGGACCTTAAAATTTCTTTACAAATACACAGTCACAGGATAAAGTGCGATAAGCGCGAAATTATGACGTTTCATACATTATAAAGCTTAGTATTCACCCTTTCGTTTTGCACATCGTTTTAACAATAGCGTTTCCGGATTGCGAGCACTGCCCCGTACATATCAACGCAGGAAGTTGAGATGCTTCATTAAACATATACACAAAGCTAAAAGTGTGTAAAGCTTTTTGAAAGTACCGACAAAATCGCTGTAAGTTTTATAATTATTCTCTGAAGAATGGGTCTCTCATAAATTTCTCTATTAGTAGACATAGTTGTCAAGTAAAGTGTTTTGAGTGATCGATTGTTATTTTATACTTTATTTATTTTATTGCTATTTTATAACAGTGACAGCGCCCGCAAAAACATCTGTTGCACGATTGGGCCGGCTCGATCGGTGAAATATCATTATCTCACAGAAGATGGGCGTGAAGTAGAAGCATTTCTGAGTTTCGTCTGATGAGTGAGGTGGTTGAGGCCTGATCTTATTCTTCTTCACCAACTGTCCTATTCTAATAAGGAAGAAGAAGAGGGTTAGACTGATAATGATTTGGTAAAGGAAATATCATTTTTCCTCCCTCTGTCCATCAAAGGTAGGCAACGCATCTGGAACTGATCAGTGTGCTGCAGATGCCTATGGGTAGCAATCACTTGATATTGGGTGAACCGCTTACATTCCTCTATAATTAAAAAAATAAAATACAGTAAATTAATGGATAGGGCGTCAGACTCGTCGCACGATAAGATTTTGGTTTATTGTTACCACAACTGTAAACAAAATAGCTCTTGGTCTAAGATAATTAAAACAATGTACTAATTTAGCTGTCTTATTACCAGAATGAATTTGTTGACGTTGATGTGACAATCTCACAAATACAAAAAATAAATAAACTGCACCCAAACGCATGTCAATTTAAAAACAAAAGCAAAGCACAAGGAACGGTTGGATCCGCACAGGACGCTTGAGTCGCGGGTCGCAGTCGTTAATTAAGATGCGGAGGCAGAATCGTTCATCTAGTTCCGTTTGTTATACTTTTTGTTTGTTGCTGACTAAATTATGTCTTTACAGTGACGGTGTCGGCTTATCATCGACCACCATCTCGAGTGATCGAGCCCCGTCTCACTAATTTGTACCCGAATATATATTATACATTTCGATAAGAGTTCCTTTGATATTTAAGTTTGGGGTTCATGATACACTGTTGGATTAATTGGTCAAATGAATTGAGAAAGTTCCGAAAATTTGATTTTAATTTTGACAATTTGCATACACTTAGTACTTACCTTGTTGTTGCAAAAATTATATTGGACCCAAGATGTTTAGCCTAGCCTAACGGTGTATAATTACAAGTCCTCGCAGGTATATAAAAAACTGGTTTTCGAAATTTGGTCTCTCAAAAAATACAAGCACTGTTGTGCAATTACACGTTCTATGAGAAAAATGTAATGCCCAGATGTAAAAAGTGGATTACATAGTTATGCATGTATCAGGATGGCGCCAAATGGAAATCCGTGGTCTCTGCCTACCTCTCTGGGTTACGGGCGTGAGCGCATATTTATTTATTATTTACCTATACATAGATCTTCTCATTCTATAGATAGCGTAAAAGTATGAAATCTCAGGCTAATTATCGTGGATAAATTACTTGAATGTGTTAACTTTCTCTGTTTTTAGTGGGAGGATACTGCTTTTAGTAGATTTCTAAAATATCACTCCTTTAAATTTAAAATTTAAAATGAATCTTAACAACAGCTACGGCAGTGTGTCAGAATCTCACGAACGCCTCAACCAGTCCGGGAATTCGGCTTCTTGAGACATCTTTTTTATTGAATAAGATAATTTTATTGAACATGGGAAATAAAATTCCGATCTTGATACAAATATGTGATGTATTCTCGTTTAGTAATTGTGGATTTACTCAGATAATTCAAAAAGGGTAAAACTAACTCGGGCGTAGGCTGTAAATTACTACTGTATAGCTATAAAAATTAGTGACCACGTTGTTTAACATCTTGTATCTAACTAAAAATAAAAAAGACAAAGTGGTAATTTAAAATTTCAATCATGATTCAAAGATTGTTAAAGGGATAATGGCTGAATAGTTTGGTGGTAAGACAACAGGGTGTTTCGGTTCACACAAAGACATGTTTGGACATGACAAAAATATGTCTACGATAATGTTTTTTTTTCTGCACCTGACGAAAGACGCGAATGTAGATCAAATTATTAAATTTAATTATTCGTAGAGAGTTCGGCGCCAACGCTTTATCAAATCTGATTTAAATTGGACGACTCGTCCATTGACGAATATCACACTAATCTTGTCAAGATGGTCCAATGTGTGGATTAATATTACGAATGTTTAGATGATGATCGAACATGCGCTTTAGTTTTATGCTTAGATTCTGATTTTTTGATGGTAAAGTTGTACTACGAGTGGTCTTTATCGAAAAAAAAGTTTATCCCACGAGCGACTGTTTGCCAAAATGACCATTGTTTGAAGAGCTATCAAATAACAGGCGCCAGTGGGCAAACTGCAATATTTGCTTAGGACTCTGGATGCCAAGAATATTATTAGTATGTATGTACCTTGAAAGCAAGCACATTTAATATTATATAATAATAAGTTTTATGATTTTTATTTCAAACAAAAAAAAATACTCTTATGATATACCCATCACTTAAATATATCTATGTATTTATGAAACAGATAAACACATTATATAAGTATGTGTTTAAATTGATTTTTACAGCGATATTATTTTGTTAAATTAATGTCATTTTTATTATTGTCTTGTGATGCTAATTAGGTTCTTTAAATATTATACCTACATTACTTGTGGAATTATACTTTAATAAATATTTTTATTATTCTGTAATCAATCATCGCAGACAATGTTTACAATATAAAAGTACATCAGATTTGCACACGTGCTGAAATCGAGAAGGGGTATGAGTAGTGTTGGGTTGCGAGAGTTGACCGTGGAGTGCCCGTATGAATTGCATCGCGATGCACTCCACCCCTTTATACGGTCGCATTGTGCAACCGATACGTCATCTGTCAACGCCGCCCGATAACCCTTTGAAGTTTGCCGACGAGAGAATCTGCAGTTAACTAACCAAGTTTTTAAAATCTAGACTACATTAGAGATTTATAGCAGCAAAAAAAAACACTAATTCCGTCTAGCTGTACGTACCCCTATGATACTACTGGGTAGAATATGAACTGAATAACACAGCACTGCTTCAAAATCTGTAAAGTCTTTTAGGCTACAGACACACAAAACAACATTAAACATCTTGTCTTATACTAAAATTCTTTATAAATGTTCCTTTTAAAACTTTAGATTTTTACATTAGTTATGTCCAGACAAATCTTAGTTTATCTCATTAATAGCACTAGAATTTTTCATATGGAATTTATTTCAAAGTATTTATAAAATATAGTAGTTATTAACTCTTCTTCCTCTCTTCTCCCTGCCCTTTTCCCATTTTATTTCAACACAGAACCACCGTAGTCCAATAGATTTTGGCTATAGTTTTTTACCGGCCGCCTGCCTGACGCCAACCCTACTCGAGCATAGTAGTTATTAACTACAAATCTTTTAAGAGAATGCACTCGTACTATTAGAATTATAGTAGGCATTTTCTTTCCCATGACAATGACAATGATTTCGTAGAGGCTTTACAACAACAAAGTGTCTATACGCGGCACATGCCATTATTCATAGTCGGACACACCTTGCGGCGGCATCTGTAGAAATCATCACAATAACCCTTCACATCTGCGTTACAAATTATTATTAATAATTATTGATAGGCAATGGAAAGATGTACAAACGAAAACAGGACAAGGTGCCACCGAGACGAGAAATAGATCAGTTATCGGGAACGTGCCAAAACGATGCAGCCAGAGTCACCTTTACAAACCAATAGAATATCGCATTACGAACACATTTCGAAGATAAATTTAAGGACTCTGCATCACCTTGCTCTGTCGCAATTGTTCACGATAAGGATTATATTACCTTATCTTTATAAACGTGCTCCGTAATTAAGCGCCCACATATAAGTTCAAAAAATCTGTGGCGAGAAAAAAATAAATAGTCCGGAGCAGATGCGAAAGTGCAAACAGCAACCTAAAAACCGAATCAGTTTTAAAAGTAATTCAATAACGTAAGTTCGATGCGGAGTAATAATGTATTACTTCCTTCCACCTTGAAGCGAATCCTCGCGTTGCTCGAGTTTCGGAACCAAAGGGAGCTGATACAGTTATGTCAAAAAACTGTAACACTTGAACGTTTTTGTTTGTCATAACGGCACCGCTCAATACACTGCTTATATGAAAGGGCAAACAAAAAAATAACGGTGTATCGTTTTATAGGGACGTCGAATCTAAAGAGGTGGGAATAAAAAAATCCGTAAGGTGTTCGTACGGTTTCGTTCGGGCCGTTATATCAATAGAGATTAGAGGCACGCGTCCTCGCTTCAGTAGTGCCAAGATCCGGGCGCATTGTCGGCCGCGGACTTTGATGTGGCTGCGAAAGACGCTCGGCTTGGACAATGCACTCGTCTTAAACTGTACATATTATCATACAAAATTTTGGATTTTAACGGAGCTTTTGCTTGTAACTTAGAGATTTTAAAAGCGGAAAAAGTTAAGTTCATACTAAGAAACTACTCTTTTTAGTATGAACTTACACTGGTACAAGCACTTGTTAGTTTTTTTGTCTTTTTTATTTATAGATGATGTTTTTCTTTAATAAATAAGACTGCAGCTTATTTGGTAGGTACATTGTTTTTTTAATACGTATTCCCCTGGCATGGTTGCGCCAGAGCCGTTCATTTCATTTCTTACATTTTTATTTCACTTATTGAACTGTCTTTATGGATGGCGATTGACGACAAGCATCGGTGATGCTCATTTTGACCCAAATATGTTCTTGTGGGTAGTGGTGGAAAGTTGTATTGTTTTGAAATGTAAATAATAGCTTTATTAACATTGTGTCGACTATATTTTTGTCTAATAATTGAGGTATTCCGAAGAGCAATTATGACCGTGGAATTCTTGGGAGCAGCTCAAAAGATTTGTCAGACTCAAGGAAATCTGTGCTTCTCGTGTATTAAAAATGTATTTATTTATTTAATTATTTGGATACTCGTTTTAACATACGTGCATGTGCCTAATTAGCAGAATCTCCCGATATCAAGTCATGATAAAATCATTCTGTCCCCAGCGTTGTTTCAATTACTTTCATCCTTTTAATTGAATTTGAGATTGCTTGTAAGACACGTATTAAATTAAGGCAGTTTGATCAAAATGTCGACTATGTTACTTAACATGTGTCAGATAAAGACGATTACCTTCGTTAAGTAAATGTTAACGATAAAAACCACACTTATAAAATCCAGAAGAAGCACAAAAAGATAAATATATACAACAAAATAATCTTAGGCCACTAAAGTAACACCGACAATTTAGATATCTAAGAAATATTCTTAAATAAAATATATAACGTAAAACATTTAAGATTTCGTCTAGTAACTGGCTCGAGAGTTTGACTGAACTGGCCATTAACCGAAAAGAAAAATAATAGATTCTTGTGTAAGGGACAACTTATCTCTTTACTCGTTTCAACAGCAATCATTCATAGAATTAATTTCGATAACTACGACGCCTCTCCGAGATACAGGAGCCGATGCTTTTAAGAGTAATCTCATGGTTTAATTTATCTGGTTTGAGAAGTGTTTTTTTTACAAAATGAATCGTGTGACTAAGTAAGGAATTGCTATCAAGGTGTTGGGTTTGTTCATTAATGTTGTGAATTCACCGCGAGGATCACCTTTTGTTTCGTCGCGTCCCTTTGTCATATACTATCTGAGATAAAGATCGTGTGATACAGTTTTAGAACATGCAATCTCGTTTCCAATTTGGTCAACGATTGTGAAGACAAAAAAATCAAATCGAAACGTATTTTGTTGTGGAATCCGTTACAATTAGAATGCTACTAAAACCAACATTTGTCTGTCCACGTGAAACAAAAAGTGACTGTGTTTTTTTACAAAATGTTTGTAAATAATGCTTACAAAGTGCTATCAGCATTGTCTGATATCCTATTGAAAAAATAAGAAATAAATTAATAAGAATCAAAAATTAGACTTGAATAAAAATACCTTGTTATTCATACATGAACAGAATTATGTTAGTACACAAGTGTTTTCCTTCTCGCAGGCCTTCTTTAATGCAGGAGTCTTTAATTGTTCACACATTTAAAGTGCGCTAGTTTTGGACTCTAGTAGTCAATATGTATAGAATTAAATAATTACCAACTGAATTAAAGGCCTTTGCCTTTAATTCGCGATGACATTAAGACGCAACTAAAACTAATTCATGATAGACGGAATGTGTTTTTCAATATCGAATTGATGTCACACAATATTTTGCAGGCCTCCCACACGATGGACTCACGATCTGATCAAAGTTGCCGCTCTTTGTGCCGATCAAGGAGGAAGACCTACGTCCAGAGTGGATGACTATCAGCTGAAAAGAAAAAGAATATCCGGCATGGACAATTTTACAGCTAGGTATTACTACTAGTATTAAGTTATTAGATTGTGAAAAGGTCGTCCTTCATTTGTATTTATTAAAATTAATCTCAATTTTCAAAAAGATTTCAGAAATACTTTATAGTAACGATTCTTTTTTGTCAGCAGCCATATAAATTTACAACGAACGTGAGGCAACGACTCACCGAAGCCGCAATACAATAGAATTAGTGTAAAGAAAACAAACAATAACAGGATTTCGCCTTAATCTTCAATACTTACCAGCTTAGGCGACGCCCGAAATCGTTTCATATATATCGATATTTGTTTAAAATCAGATCTGCGTTCGAAACCTATTATAAATACACTCGGAAACTTCCGGTCGAATGCGTTTCGAATAATCGGTACGCCATTTATTACTTCTCCGGGAATTGGGCATTATTGTGTGAAATTGTTAAGTTGGAATTGAATTTACGAGCTGTATTATACTCAAATATAAATCTTCCTAATGGCACGAGAGCTGCTTGTACAAATGAAGGCGTGAGCGATTGTTAACATCGCATCAGTATATGTAATGGCGTGTGTCAACCAATTCTTTAATTATTTGTTATGTTGTACAATATGTCGTAGTGTACAAATTTTGCGAAGTGTCACAAAATATCTGTAAACACAATGCCAACAGGAAGGAACCACTCCTGATTTATTATCTGAATACTGTTGACCGTTTATTCAGAATCGTTTATTACAACAGTGTGAAGAGGCAAAAAAGACTTCCGATTTTTTTTTAAAGATACCCGCTATTTTTAGCAAATAAGATACGCGTCCATGATAACCATCCTTTTCATAGAAATCATTATTCACAATAGGCGCTAATATTGAAAACCTTGGCAAGCAAAAAATCTTTGTGCTCATTTCATGCCTTTTTTACTTTATGATTAACGATACTGCTTAATTTTTACGCAGTATCATTATTAAGCCAAGATAAAATGGAAGATTTTTACATTTTAAATTTTATTAATCTACAATAACGGCAAACTCTCTTATATTTAAGTATGCATTTTGAATTACATCTATGACAGCACATGTCATCTTCATTTCTTCATTTGCGGACAATTTGAAACAGGAAGTACTTTCCTGGCCTGGCCACCTCTAACAACTTTTAGTCTATTTAAAGGATAGCAATACTCTCGAAACTGTTTCCATATTGTTACGTGAGTCGTTATTTATTACTTAAAGAAAGTTTTACAGCGCGTTTATAAGAACGAAGCATTCAAAGATCGTCAGATACAATTATCGCCACTGTAACCGCACATGAGGGCTTATGATTGCACAAATGGTAGAAGAAATTTACCGACATAGTTAAAAGATTTTTCCAAAAACATGTAACCGGTTAAATCGGCTTATAATTTAAGACTTTCAATACTCTTAAATCCTTTCAGGTTTGCCGTAAACTTAATTTCGACCCCTATAGCGGTTTTGAACTACATTCATAAAAAAAGTGGGACAAAAACTAACCGTGCTCTATTGACCATAGCGCAACAATTGTTTAGCAGTTTGCTGAGAGAACCCTTAAGTCCATCTTGTTGACTTCCACGCGAAACGAAATTAAACATGCGAAAAAAAAGACCCTTCAAGATGATGGTATCCATTGTGAGTATTGTGTAATGTAGCACGACGATACTGTACAACTCTAATAACAAGTTGAAACATTTTTTCTTCTCTCAGCGAAACATCTATGAATATAACTTTGCTGCAGACTGTACCGATCGCAGGTAGGACCCCTTTTGCACAATTCACGGTAACAGACAACTAGGTTCGGCCCAGTTGTCGCCACACTTGTCTCGCCGACACACTTCAAACTCGACCAATTTCACGTTCGGTTAGCCGTCAAAAGCATACCATTAATTTTGTCTAAAAACATGCAATAACAGAGCTTATGTTGAACTTGATTTATGCTCCTAAGCTGCTGTTTATAAATCGGCGTGAAATAGTGCATTTGCAAAATGAACGACTACCAAATTGTAGTAACGACAATTAATAAAAATAATGAAATTCACTAATACCCTTTGCAAATATTTAGACGGCGACAAAAGATAACCCTTTAGGAATCATAAATTTATGTACGTCTATGTTTTGCGTGAAAATCATCGAAAAATACTTATTTATGCACAATACTAATAATTACTGTAGAAAAAAAAAAAATTATATGGATGCATGTTATACTTCTGAAATATTTTAACTTGCAAAATTATTATAAAGACGTTTGCGGTTTTAATTATCAAAAAAAAATGTCTGTGCTGACTTGTACAAAATACGTTAAGTCGGCATTGACACTTCGTACCGATCACTATACTCCGGCAAGTTTTGGATATCGCATGAAGAAAGTTGAATCTCGCATTTGTCAAACATGCACCGACCAGAAGATATCCAGCACTTGCTGTTGGAAGCAACCGACGGGATCGTGAGTTTTTCCTCAACGATTTAAAGCTCATAGCAGTGGACGTAGGCCCTGTACAGTCCATTTTATCTGACACTTATACTGACATGGCTAAGCGACTCTGTCAGCTTGTTCGTGTATGTGTAATGTCTTACGTATATGTGACCTGTCAAAATTTGATGGGGTTGCCGTATCGTAAATGGATAAAAACCCAAAAAATTTAAATAAATTAAAGTGAACATTTAAAAATTCTTCATTTAAAAAGAACCGAAGTAGTGATAAACATAAACTTAGGCAGTGAAATTTTCAAATAATAATAATGGCTGCGCGAATGTATTTATGAATTATAATTGATTTCCTATTGAGGAATTAAAATCACCTGAGAAAACAACCGTTGTCAGCATTCTCAGAAGAAAGTTTGGGTGCATCGGCCAAAATCCGACATTATTTTCACACGATCGATCTGGGTATAATATTGGATCGACCAATTTCGAAATATCGGTTGCGGCTACAAATCATTAAGAAAATTGAGTTTGAAATTTTTGAAGTGGGCAAAAAGTCGGCTTGTTTTAAGGGTAGGGCGTGGTGCACATCGCCTGTGAAAATTATGGCAATTTTGACACCTAAGAAGTGCTAAGCTCTCTGCAGCCCCTGTAATTTGACCGACGTGTGCTGACGTAACGGAAGGCACGGTCGGTATCATGGCACGCAGTTTGTTTTGTTCTATCCGCAGCCAAACGTGCCGTTGTGCCCGGCCAAACCGCACCCCAATCGCGACTCTCATGTTTTATAATAATATCGTAAGTTGTGCGCAGTCATCCCATTTTAATGAGGAATTCAATGTTAGAGAATAACTCGGGGATAGCGCTATGTAATTTGTAATAAAAAAAATCGATTACTAGCAAATAGATCAGTTGCATAAGATACATTAAATTAACTTAATTACAAATAATAACTATGACTGTTTGGAAAGAAAATAAAAGTAATTACGACCGGATTATCCTAAGGGGATGGAGTGAGTAAAATAATTTAGCCTATCTCCCACTAGAGTTCATGTAGACCAACACCACAGGTGATTAATTATTATCTGTAATAGATGTACAATGTAATATGTATACATTATATTTACCCAAAGATACCCGAGGCTTGACTCGCTCCGGGATCTCTACATTTGGTGTCCATGCAATTTCTCGACTATCTTGACTTAATAGAAGATTTATGAAAATCTATCTATCAATAACAAATAAATGTATATCTTGATGTAATGCAAGACTATGATTGTTGTAAATAAACAAATGTCATTTACCATACATAGCGGCCATTACACTTTTATACTATCATTGGAATTGTCGTAATTTTTTGTAAAAAATGAAGTGAAATCGTATAATATGGATAGCTAGTTTTATACCGTAATATGAGTAATTGTTGTTATCTGAAAATATTTTGGAATTTACGAATTTTAACGTAAAAAACTTTGTTTACAAAAATCACATCTTGCTGTGAAACAAGGTACAAATATATATCTATTGAAACATTCTACATACATAAATCATTTAGACGGTTGAGTAAATTAAGGGGTTTTCGTCCAGAACAGATATTTCATAAATAATATTTAACTGACAAATATTTTTTTTTCTAATTAATTACGGATATTATTTTAAATTTTCATCACATATATAGTTATTATTTCCTGATTCTTTAGTTTATTTTTATCCAACCGTGGGCATGGGTTAAAATAACTTTTATTTCTGGTTATCGTTTTTTATAGGCAACAAAAAAACAGTAGCAAAATAATGCTGATTGCTCGGGCGCTATTAACGCGGTATATAATTTAGAAGTAAGCCTATGATTAAAGAAACACTGCCTACCTGTTAAATTAAATTAGGCTTTTTAAAGGAGGCGCCCTGGCAACATTCCAGGGTCTTGATTAAAAAAACACAACGAAATTATTCATTTACAAACTCATCGATATTAAAGCGCACGTGTAAATGATTTTTATTACTAATGTTCTTTTGTTGCGCCTATATTTCATGAAACCCTTATTTTTGCTTTAAAATTTTAATCTAATTTATTTTTTAAAGGTATTTCAAAATAATTGTAATCGGATATTAGTACTGCCACAGTTCAATTGAATGACATCTTTTTAAATCTGGTATTATCAGATCAAAATAAAGCTTTTAACAGTGGTAGAGCCCGCAACAACGTCTGTTGCACGAATAGGCCGAATAAACCACAGAAATACCACAATTTTGCTTGAAGTATGCTTCTGCGTTTCGCCTGATGAGTGAGTTGAAATTTCAGTCCTCCTCCCTTTCCCATCCTTTCCTAGTAAGGGTAGGACGGCTAGGGAAGGGAAACATCCTTTTTCCTGTCTATCCTTTCCTCTGTCCATTAAAAGATGGGAGACAACGCATCTGCGACGCATTTGCTCGTTGCAAATGTTGATTTCTATGGGTAGCGGAAACTTAATTGTAAAATATAGCAAAATATGTTGACAATAAAACATCGACTATAGTAGTGAGAATGGTCCAGGCTCCAGGTAATTTTTTTCTGAGTAGGATTTATTGTTAAAGGTTAGGTTTTTCTGTTTAGGTTTTAATATTAAAGGAATTAAACTTTAGCCTTCACATTTTGTTCTGTTTTTAGTTTTAAAAAATTTAAGAATA
>JWHW01028771.1:768747-811110 GCA_000931545.1 Papilio glaucus | reverse complement strand
TGAGAATGGTCCAGGCTCCAGGTAATTTTTTTCTGAGTAGGATTTATTGTTAAAGGTTTAGTTTTTTCTGTTTAGGTTTTAATATTAAAGGAATTAAACTTTTGCCTTCACATTTTGTTGTGTTTTTAGTTTTAATTTTTTTTAGAATAGAGGTATGTTACAGAAACTAGTTGTCGAAACGAAATTATAAACTGATATTTACAGCGACTCTCGTCTCCATTTTATGTCTACATCTATGTTAGTAATACGTAGATAAAGTCAACGATAAGTTTCTGTAAATAATAAAAAACCGTTGGCGATGAGGATTATAATCTCCCTTAGAAGAGAAGAAACAAACTATGGTCCATCGCGGGTTTTAAAAATAAAAGTTAAGTCAAAGAAATCGCATAAAGTTCTTACAAAAGACATTACAAAATAAAGAGATAAGCTAAATAATAAATAAACGACTTACAAGAAATATATGTCATATGAAACCATAAACAGGAATACCCAAGCAATTGAAGCTGAAATTTTATTTCACGTAGACACTGGCCACTATTAACTTCTCTTTTATGTTCTCTGGTCCTTAGTTACTTATTTTAAATGCAAGTAAGTAATAAACAATGCATAGGAAGTGTGATATATCGGATCTGGAGGAGGACCGGTTCGAGCTTACCAACTTCTTAATGCAAGGAATGCTATGTTCCTACCCCCGAGCGAAATGTGGACGATCGCCCGTACAATCTCGACGCAACGTAATCTCGCAAATATTTATCGAGTGTCAATACAATATGCCAAAAGCGAATGCTTATTATGCTTTTTACAAATGTGAGAATGCTGCGGGGTTATAGCTGCGACGTGGGTGCGAGTTATAAACTTTTAGCTATATTTAGAATTTGAAATCAAAAATAGGTGATCGTTTACATAAAATAATAGTCACTTTAATAATACACTAATATGATAATAAAAAACTATAGCCTCTTTTAACCTTATTTCTTTAATGAGTATATATCTTTAAAAAGAAGAATAGGCAGAAGGATATTTTGAATTTTAGAAGTTTGCGCAGAATGATTCACTTATGACCTTCAGTAATATGAGAGGCACATACAGTTTTTAATTTCACGACTTACAATTTAAATTATGAATCATCAAACCTTAACGAATTATAATCAATACACGAATATGTATTAATTATCACAGGTAAATGACCTTTTTCTGGGTAATGGCTTTTATGATATCATTAATGTTGCAGTTTAAGTTAATTTAGCTAATATTTAATAGTATTCCGTATGAACTAATGGGGGACTAACTAAAATTTTATACGAGTTAGTTTGAAAAACAATCCAAATAAAAATATACCGGGTTAGTTTCATTGATATGTGTTCAATAAACCGTTTTGCATAAATAACCACTTAAGAAATATTACCTTAACTAGTTCTACATATGATTATAATATCTAGCATAATGTATGACTTCAAACCATGTACAATTACACACATATAAATTAAGTACATTTATTCTTCGTTTAATTTTACTAAAATAAAAAATAATATTTTAAAGTGTTTGAGTTTTTCACTAAATACAGAATTGGAAGCATCTTTATTTTTTAATTTATAGATATTACCACTTTAGAAATTAATTTTGATATACCTAAATTAAAATCTAGTCACTTTGCTCTTGCGTTTTACTGGTCCGCTATAATCGTATGAACTGGGCCAAGTTTACGTCTCGTTAGGAAGGAGTTACAATGTATTGTCTGAAACAATGGAAGGAGGAGCTACCGCTCGGGGCGGCCTCGTGGCTAAACACCATGAGATGGAGCTCACGTCTGCCGATTCATGCATATCAGATACCTGAAGAGATGCATAAATTATATCTCATTCCTTGTATTTAGTAGTTTAAACACGGATCTCTAAAAGGTTCATATTCAAAACCTTACAGTTTTGCATGTCAAAATGTAATTTTTTAATAATATTTTTTTTTGATATTTGACAAAACATATTGTTCCTAGAATTGAAATTATTAGGACATTTAAATTTAATCATCCGCCTTGCAATTTTACTTAAATGAAATGATATTACCTACTTAATACTACCGTAACCTCATCATCATCTCCCTGCCCTTTTCCCGTGTATGTATGGTCCCGGTCGACACAGTATGGCCATAGCACAGTTTAACAATCACATATGATTATTTAAACTGTGACCGCAATCCGTACTACATAGGTTCTGGCTACAGATTTAACGGCCGGCCGCCTGTCTAACGCCAACCTCGGGAATAATAAGCTACTAACCGAACCTAACAAAACATTTTACATAAGAATAAATACGTAATTTATAAAATCGTCTATATACGTGTAAATACTGAGTTACCAAATATAGCTATTACCATTACCAAGAAGCGTCGTGCGTCTCCGAAATACGTGCGTGTGCTATGAAAATCTCAATGCAGTCTAGCTGATGCTTGTAAAATCTCCGAAACTTTCCTGTTTTGAACTTTAAATTTTCAATCATCATTTTTAAAGATCATAATATAACTAATAATATATATAACTAAAAGTTCAACCTATTCAACTGAACGGCTATTTTAAAGCATTTTTATCGAACAAATGTTTGACATGGTTCTTTAAATTCGTATAACTTTTTTTATTTATAAGTCGATTTAGATAAAACGAACACTAAACGTTAAGTGAAGCTTACCACAATACACTAGTGAAAACGGCGCCAAAATCGGTTAATCCGCAACAGACAAAACTAGTATTAATCATTGTTTTAGGTTTTATTGCGTTTATGAAGGCCCATAATAATAGTTTTTCTCAAATATCTTCCATGTACAGACCGCTATCATTTACATTTTTATTATATGTATGTAGATTGCGAATTAAATTAGTTTCTACGGAATAAAATTCATCAATATATATTTTCTACACTCTTTATTAATGGAAAATTTATTCATAGTTTTTGCACGGGTGCTGCAATGTCTTTAAGCAAATTCTACAACAAAGCAAAAACAAATAGTATACTTTAGATTGTTTTTTATATTTAATTGATATACTAATTAATTCATATTTATTATTATTATTGTAGCTATAACATGTTTGAAAACAATTATAGATCAGTAATTATATTTTCCGCTTGAGTAGTGCGGGTTTCGATTGCATGACGAGATTCGAAATTCCATCTAAGCTTAAAGCTCGCGTGAGACTCTCGGGCAGATACAGTGAGATACAAAGTCCAGATTATATCCATTGATAAATTAATCACATACACGCTGGATAATAGTCTAGCGTGGGAATAAACGTAACTGATCACATTAACGGTATCACTTTAACTTTATGTTTTTTCGTCACATAATTAAGAACAGAACTAGAAATTTAAATATTTTTATGAAAATTAATCGAATACAGTCGGGGTTAAAAAGGTTCGTCACTTTAAAGCCGAGATTTGCTTGACTAGGCGATTAAAAATGTGTTTACTATATACTTATTTATATTAAACTCACCAGCAGTATAAACGCTAACATATTCGCATATATATAATAAATCTGTATACTATCTCCTACATGCTATACTCTAAGGTGTAAACAAACATCATTTATGTTGTTAATGTTTAAACCAATTTTAAATTAAACGAAATTACACTTAAATTAAAACTGAAGAAAATAACAAAAACTAAACAAGATTACTAAAAAGAACACAAATTATAAGAAAAATAATAATAATTTAGCAATTTTCATTTGAACCAATTCATATTAAGACGGAAAATGTGTATATCGGTATATGGCTATCTTACTTACGTTATTATACAACCTATATTTAGACAAAATCTTTTTAAAAATCTATATATATCGACGTTTTTATTTTATTGTAGAACTATCGCGATTATTTTCGTATTCGTTTATTATCGCTTATCGTCTAAATTACCAAGAAAAACAATATCAAAGGCACGGCATTGATCGATCTTCGGATTGCCGTAGATGGCATGAAGCTAGACCGGCCGAGTCATACGGCCCAGCCGTTCGTTTAAATGGTCATAATTGGACGGACAGGCTTTAAAATGGAGCTCTCGGTCATTAGAACATTGTTTTTAGCCGGTTCAAACGTGACTTGCTACCGCTTCTGGCTAATACTGTTGAGATAAACATACTACATCTAGATTCGCTCCCGTGTTGAATGTAGATAACAAATAGTTTGTATTGTATCTAACTAATTGACTATAACTGAATACGTAAGAGGGTGTTTTTAATTTATTTAGAAACTTTAAAATATATGTTAATGAAAGGTAAAGCTGTAGTTTCAAACAGTTATAAGTTTCTTAAATTCGGGACGTGGGCGATATTGGGATGGATTGCGAGAATTTCCTAAATGACGAACTATTCGCCAAGCGAAGAGAAGACGGGTGACAAAAGAATATCGGAACTGGAAACGCTAATGATAGCTAGTCAATCGCATAAGTTTTACCAGGAAGTCACTGCTATCAAAAAGGCTACTAACCTACCGCACAATTTCCTCTCGACAACCAAGGCAATCTTGTAACAGACAGAGAACGAACTCAAAAGATGTGCCGAAATTATTGCCAGGACCTATAAAATTGTCTAGAGCCAGAATATCCGATTCCGAAACAAATTCGGCGGGGATGTTATAATGTCAGAAAGAGACTGAAAAATATTAATGTTCTAGGCATTACACAGCTTACATGGAATCATGGAAATATGGAGGACTGCCACACTGTGTGGTAATTCTATGAACTGTTGTGTTATAGGAAAGAACGATATTGCCTTCGGAACAAATGAACAACGAGAATGAAAAGTAGGTATTACAACTCCTGTTCATTAAGGTTGCAAGAAAACGAGCTTGAACTACCGACCACCAGATTTACCTACACGTCAATATCCTTTAACTGTTTAATGATACAGAGGAATAAACAGGAGGTGTCAAGTGGTTGCCACACGGTTCTGTCACATCATATTACACGCAACTCTTCTTTCACTTTTGCAAAATTTACGATTTCTTATAGAGCATCCACCACATTCGTACCATTTATTTTAAACTAAGAAACTTCGTATTAACTCTTTTCTTTAAGGTATACGTATGAAAATCAAAAAATCATTTATACTGAGGTTATTACTCTTGCTATTTTAATTTCTTTTTCCATCGCATTTGAAAGATTCCGTGAGATATTTTTATTTATAATTCTTTATTTTAATTAATTCCAGTGTTATTAAATATCGTGAACAGAAGCTAAAAACAAACGAATACAACTAAAAGACTGGCGAGCACATGAATCCCGTTGAAAGGCGTGCGTGACTGAATATTCAAAAATTACGCGCTGGTCTCTGGATGTTAAAGTACACCGTTGTCAGAGAGATGAAGTGATAAAGATGTTTATTGATGATCTTTGGTTACATTAATTGCGAGCAGCGGCGGCGCCTGTGTTACAACGTTGTCTCGCCGAGTCAACATGAGCGCGAATGACAAAGATTCGACGACGATACGCGACGCGAATGCGGGCGGTTGCCTTTGATCTACCGTATTGATGGGTTCGATGACCAATCACAATATTGGTGTAGAATATTTTATCAATATTTAAAAATAACAATGCTAGGTTTTAAACTCAGACACTAAATAAGAAGGTAAGTTAAATTTGGATGTACGTTTTTTTTTTTTTAAATTAATAACTGATGTCAAATTAAATGAAAATAATAATTGTGTTACAAATGGATGTAATCGACAGAGATTCAGTCCCGTCTACAGATCGACTAATGTTTTGAAGCGTCCACTTCGGCTAATTCTTCTAAAAAACTTGCTTCGTTAGTAGTTTTTAGGCTACGAATGTATTTTTGGTACTGAAATACATATGTAGCAAAGAACCAAATTAAAATGAATGCTACTATTTTAGAAAATTTTAGCCAAGAACATTATCAAGTAATAAAGTAGTTATGTAGTTGTTTATGAGACATTGGTGTTCCTTACCAAGCATTGGACTATGTCATACTTGTTCTGATACTCGTAGGTATATTAAATATATACATACATACACTAGAATTGTTTCAAAGAATGTAAGAAATGTAAAAAGCACCGTAATTGCTGCTATTTGAATTATTTAAAACACTGAAAATCGAAATCAATAAGAACAACAAACTAGTTTATTGAAGCTTCACTACCAGTCAATAATTTTTTTCAATGGCTTAGCAAATGTTGTCATTGCAATATAAGGGCCGGGTATTTCGTGGCGGGTCTAGGATTTTTATTTTAAACAAAACGTCAAGAATACCGGCCGGTATCATACCAAAAAAGGCGGTAAACCGGAGGGCTCGTGGTGAGACGAGTCTGTGTTATAAAAATGCCTCGACAAGAATTAAACTTGGCATTTTGATGAAGGTCGTGATGGTTTTTGCTACTGTCGAAAAAAAGAGTTCAATACATATCACGATTTACAGATAGTAATGCCTTTGTGCTATTCTCGAATTAAAAAATTATGTTGACAGGGCGCCATATTGGTCTTAGTAATTAACATGGCGCACGCCGAGCGGGCGCAGCGTGAGTCGCACGCGCGCCGCCGTGCGCCGCGCGCCGCGCCGTTGTGACGGGTCACTCACACAGCGCTGCCGGCCTTCGCGAAGGACGCCTGCACACAAATCGCTACCCTTTTGCTATATTATTCATATTGCCTCTATCAATATATGCTAGCATCTAATATACAGGCTAGGCCTAGCTTAGATGCTAGCATAACAACAATTGAATAATTAAAAGCTATTGAAGTGATTATTATTTAATATTTTTGTTGAGATTGTATTTTTAGTCAATATTTTTCTAGTGTACTTGGATAAAAACTATAACACAATTTTATACACATATTTAATTTCATGTGGATGTAGATGCTTGAGGTTTGACTTTGATCCGGCGTTACCGTACGTATGGGGATCTTACAGAATAATAAGAGGAATGTTGTCCAATAAATATTCAAAATATTTTTTTTTTAAATAAAATTAATTTATAATAAATATTGATTGAATTTAAAATGAGATTCGACGTGTGTTACACAAATATTAAGATACAATATTTTTGACATTAAAATTGAGAAACCCCCTCCACGAGGGGCGAGTGTACTGAATTCTGGTAATCGAACTAACGACCGAACTTAGACCATGAGTGCGCGGCCGTTCAATTAGGTATCGCCGCGTTATTACAATTCTGTCTTTAACTTATGTATGTAATACTTACATTTTTATGCATGATAGTATTTAAAAAAAATATAACATAATTATAAAGATATAAGAAATACCTTTAATTATAAAAGATTTATTTATTGATAATTTTGTATGACTACATATATACTTACTACTTCAGTGAAATTTAAAACTTTGGGAAGATTACTTTTTGCCTAAATTACAGCATTCAACTAAAATAGTACAAAAAATTATAGTTTAAAAATCACCAAGAAATACATATATTGGTATTCAAAAATCCAATAAGTCCAAGAACACATCGTCTATACTCTATACTATCGCCCAATTAGACTTCTCACTTCAGCAAGAAAATTATAATATGCAATGCTTAATAGCTTAAAACCTCCTTGGCGTAATTCGACTTGACTTCTAACAAGTATGTAGGCCGATAGAATACTTCTTGTTACCCATGTCTCCATTATAAATTAATATTGGATTTTTATCTAGTTATTGATTTTTAATCGTGGTTGATAAATGACATCGATGGTGGTATGTAAACTTGTTTCAGCTGCGATTAGCATAGTTGTAATTATAGGATTTTAACAGGTGCATCTCCTTAAGCGGACCAGGTAATTGTACGCACGTTCGACCAGTCCATGTCATGCCAATACTTTACGATGTACATGAGAAAAATGTTGCGTTGTTGGATGGGCATTAATATATTTATTTATTCACTTATGCGTGCGAGATATGATGAGATGCATGTCGCTTATGTACTAATCCTTTAGTACTGCGAATCTTGGGAAATATTCTGCTCACTTAATGGCGATAGTATCGCCCCTTGCCGCAAAAGCCCTAAGAACCTAAAGTTTTCTCCGGTATTCTGTAAAGTCGTATCACTTTCCCCGATGGGCGATTTATCGCCACTGCATTGTTTTGTTTTTTGTTTTCTCACGGTTAAATATTTTCCGGGCTCAATTAATTATATTATATTAATAAAACGGGTATTTTTGAACTACAAAAACACTCGAAAACACGATTTCACAGTAAACAATATTAATTACTATTGTTATTCGCCCTTACTTTACACAAAGTAGTGAAGAGGTGAAATTAACATTTATATGGCGCCTCGGCTAATAGTTACCTTACAGTCAGCTGCTACCGACTGGTTTAGTTTTGCATACTGTCAACCACACTGACCACTAATATGCCCATCACACTGTTCTACTATCATAGAAAATATTAAAGAGACCTTCCAACAACACGAGAGACAAAAAATATTTTATTACAAATGAAAAATAATTTAATCAACGTTTATCTTTATCGAGATTTGTTTAAATTTCAATCTTGTGTTAAATCGAAATTCAAAAGTCTCGGAATTCGTGTAAGATAAAACTGGGCGCGATATTGAAACTGAATTTTGTATACTAGAACTAGGATAAACGATTTTAATGAAACTTTTTGTGAAAGGCATTATTTCAACATATTTAAAAAGTCTAAAATAAAATTAGCGTTATCGATAAAAATTAACTTGTTAACTGATATTTTTTGAGTTTTGAGCAACACGCTAAATATCAAGCAGACAAACGGAATGAAAAATCATTGCTACTATTGCATAAACTAAATACTAATCAAAACTAAGCAATACTTTTTGCTTTACGTGGTTTTGCAAAGCAAGCTGGGAATAGATTGCATATGAGAAACAAAAGTATTGAATTAAATTCCGAAATCGAATCGCCTAATATATTTAGTAGCGAGAAACTCCATTTCCCACGTCATCCTAACGCCCGACTAGATCCTAACATTATCCAACGTCTATTTTTTATACTTTAAATGGGAATACGGGCAACGGGTCTGTAGGTGAGCTTCGCTAAGTGGGAAACGGAATCTTGATCCATGCAGGTAGGTTGTTCTTAAGGGAAGTAGCTTGAGCCCGCATTATAATGCAATTTGAAATTATATGTTGCGGCTTTTAACTATTGTTAGATTAAGAGCTACTAAATATTAGAAAAATAATAGAAAATCTACTTGTGCTAAAGTTAACCTAAGTCGATAAAGTTATCCTCTTTAAAACCTTGTTTTTAATTAACGCTATTCGTATTTAACGTGTACTAATTACAAAAACGTCTGAATACATAACTAATTTATTTAAATAAGATGTTAAATTACATTTTACGGCTTTATAATTGTTATAGTTCGGATGTAAACCACTTAAGTAATTTTAAATTAGAGGACTTGTATGCTTGTTTTGCCGACCTAAGACCATAAAAACCAAACCTGTACAATTATAAAAGAAAATAGCCTGCTATATTTACAACACTCAAAGCGCTACTTTTCTACTTCGCCGCAAAAGAAATTATCGTGCAAGTTATAGTGGGTAGTAAATAAAATCGCTGTAAGTTATAACTAATAACTAGCTTATGTATAAAGTCCGCAGGAATTTCTTTAATCTTTATTTCTTGTTCGTCTAAGCCGGGCCACGGACACCTGTGAGACATGCAGCGAGACGCGCGTTTATCGAAAATATTTGCATACGCGTGCCAAATAAAAATACGTCGACCCGTGTAAAGCGTGCATGACTAATTGGTACTTGTTATGTTATGTTTGTGTTTTTATATATAGGTAAACAGACTTTCATAGGTAAATATAAATAAATAAATATGCGCTCACGCCCGTAACCCAGGGTGGTAGGCAAAGATCATGGATTTTCATTTGACACGATCCTGGCACATCTCTCTCGCTTCTTCGACATTCTATTTCTTTTTTCCATGGATTAAATGATTTCTCAACGATTTTACGATGCTCTATTATGCATGTTATTGTATCTTTGATTGTGTTGTTTTAATTTTTTTCTTCGCTAATACCCTTTTTTGTGGTTAATGCCGTTTGATACAAATTCTCCATTAACTTTTTATTCAAAAAAAAGTGCGCCAGTAAAAACTCGCCCGCATTAAGGAAACAAATTCGAAAATCAAACAATGCTTAAAATATATCTTCTTTTATTCTTGTAAAATTAAGTTAGCCCACATAAAAGAGTTTGTTTAAAACATTAGGTGTTTTAAGATGTTATCGGTTGCTGTTTGGTGTCAAAATTCTCGCATCATGCCGAACACATTTACGGGGATCGATATTGATCTGTTCGCTTTGTGTGCAGCGATAACGTCGTAAACAAGAATAGCGGGAGTCCACATAAATCATATTATTAATAAAAAAAAACGTTTTACTACAAATTTTGTGTGGGAGCTAAGAACTACGAGTAGGCCCGGGGTAGGATGATAAAAAAATAATGTTATACTTTGTGTTTTAGGATGGCAAACATTTGTTGAAGTGGATAAATTATGCATAGTTATAAACTTTATGTACCAAATAAAATATCCTGGGATGTCAATCACATCAACCTCCACGAACAGTCGAAGTTGAAATAAAAAGTACATTTATGAAAATCTAATATTATAGTTGCAGTTATAGGCTCGCAGCTACATGTAGGTACTCTAAGCGGTATATATACTTTACATAGTCCTCAAAAAATGTTTTTTTTGTCACTGTAAGCCTAGAGGAGGCTTTGACCGATTCGCTGGGTTTGAGGAAGCAGACCGCAGAGGGCGCTTAGCCTAATCCTCGTTGCTGTAACTAAGCTCGAGGGTATCCCTGAGGAGCCTCGGCTCGGGCCGTCACTCAAGACAACCGGATTGGGAGGCCGCCGAGCGGGCTCCCGAGAGGGGACCTCGGCTTGAGCTGTCTCTAATTACGCATTTAGTACCCCAATTCGAGGGTGCCCGAGAGGGCCGAGCCTCGGCTCGATCGGTAGCTATTATATGATTACAAGTATTATAACAACTAACATTACTACCACTTCGGAAAGCGTTAGCGTTGGGAGAAGAAGTGGCAAAAGAAATTCCAGCAACCCTTCTATCATGAGTAGGAGAGAAAACTCTCCCAGCTATGGGGCCGGGAATGCAATGGCCGTCCTCGCCGGCGAGGACGGTGAGTGAATTGTTTGCGAAGTTGTTTTATCCTAGTCTGTGCGATGGTTATTGCATCGTCTCGATAGTCGAGTACGCCTAGGATGTCTATAATCGTGGCGGAACGTACCGAGCGCGATGGGTTTGTAGATGGCGGCACCTCCAATTAAAGAATTGGGGTTATTGGTAACGGAGTCGAAATAGCCTCCTAATATATGATTCTTATGATATTTAGATTATGATTCTTATGATATATAATTTTTTATATTTCTATCAAATTGAGTGTATTAGTAGCTTCCGGGTAAGAATGATATGGTATAATTTCCGTTATGTAACGCATGATGCTATATGTAAAAAAAGGTAAAAGTGTACATTAAAAATATATTCTTTATATTTACGACACAACTAACAACCGATAATATAGGTTTTAATTATTTTATTTTTTTATTATTAGAGTCCTTCAAGAAGCGGGCGTATATTCCTTCCTTTAAGGCCGACATCGCACTTCCATTTGTATTGCGGATGTTCATGGGCTTCGGTGATCACTTATATATTAGGCGTTTGCCCCCTTCTGGTTTAAAAATAAATAAAGCGCAGTAAAGTCGCAGTTAGTAGGGGCACCTACCTTACTGGACCATGAAATCGTGAATGTGGAATTACAATGTATCTAATATAGTTCAATAATATAATAGGGTAAGATTACTATTGTAAATTACGTATTTTTTGTTCTACGTATGAACCGGTGAAATACTTAAGAACCACTTTTTATTGTACCTATTAAAAAAAACTTTCAATAGTACTAAGCACAAACATCTTATGGAATTGCATAAATGTCGTAATTATGCATTCCGATGTGGGCTGCGTACTTATCTTAATAGGACCTCGATACTTGCCTTACTTTACAAGAAAATGTCGAAAATAATTACATGTTAGTGGATTATAAGTTAGGTACCATTGGAGTTTTAGAAAAGATTTTAATATTAAATCGAACAAACAAAACAAATTAAAAATGTACAAGACGTTATAAATATCTTAGATCTCGTAACTTCATATTGCGTTTTATCTTCAGGCTTCTTGACAACAAGGATATAAACTCTAAATAAAATGAAACTATGCTATTGTGTAATGATCATTGTCACTGTAAAGCCCGTTGAAGTCTTTTGTTTGCAGTATCGACAAAGTGTCGACTATCAATAAAACCGCATGTATAATTGTTTATGCAGCAATTATTATACTTCATTTGGATTTCTCTTGATGTTGGGTACAAATTTAAATTACTTATTATCAATTAGAAATAATCAAATTATTTTCTTGTTTTGTTAAAATATTAAATAGAGATTTAAATATGCGCTCACGCTCGTAACCCAGAGGGGTAGGCAGAGATCATGGATTTCCATTTAGCGCACACCTGGCACACCTCTCTCGCTTCTTCTACATTCATAAATCTACACATACATGCTCATCGGTTTTGGGTGCTCCTTATATCTTACAATTGAAATATTATTATATTCTAATTGTGAGAAATTACAATAAAAACTAATTTTTTTAGAAAAGTAGTATCGTTTTAGTGTATTAAAGGATTCAAGAACACGTTTAAACAGCAAATTAATATGTTTAAAATTTTTAAATTGAATTAATCCATTTTCAAAGAACTTTTATAATCTGGGTCATAAAAACATCGTCCCAAAATCAGTCATCTGAGGAAAATTGATTATGCTTCCGGTAAAAATTCACCCCAAGGGTGTACCCAAATTTAAATGAACAGCGCTTAATCAAATTTTTATCATTCTTTTCTTTTTTCTGTTTACAATTTGAATGACTATGATTTAAGCGAAGAGCTTACTGTTTTCATCATCAGTCAGCCTCGGGTAAGAATAGTATAAATTAAATATTTAGTAAGGTTATTTTATTTTGAGTTTAACTTGTAGTCCTTTGTAACAAAAATAGTTTTTTATCTTTGTGATTATATCGTAATAAGCTGTAGTCAACAGAAAGTAAGAAAATAAGTTCAATTATTTATCTGACCTTTATTTTTCCTTTTTTTATTTGTCTACTTATTGCCCTAAATGAGTATCTGAAATGTTCACTTAGTTGGAATTGTTAACAAGAAATTGTTTAAAAGTATTTCACATTAATATAAGTAACATTTTAATCCAATTACTTAAGACAGACAGTCTTAGTAAACAATTTCAACTGTCGTCGTGGTCGTTTCAGCCGATATTCTTCCATTGCTGGACGAAGGCCATTAATCGCCACAAAGATATTATTTATTTATTTTATTTTAAAAGTATTTTGAAGTAAATATGCAAACCATACAACGTGGATAAAGTATTAAATATTACTTACCTAATCGAATTGCGATTAAATTTTTCTTTCTTGTACTCTAGTAGTATCTCAAATGATTAGTAAGACAACGTTGCGTTCTCATTTTAAAATTCTTAACTGTGGCCTTATATTTTTTAATAAAATGAACGGCTCTTATTCATAGACCCCATACAAATTGTTGCTATTAGTTTCGGATTAAATCCCATCATGGAGACTTTTTTATACCGGGGACATGTTGCTTTAGCAAAAAAAGAGAGCGTCTTAAATTTCTTTTTAATATAAAATCACTTTTACATAATCTTATTATCTATGATGATTCCTTGGACCTATTATTTTACCCTTTTGGGATTAGTGGTTATACTTAGACTTGCTTTTATTGAATTATTTATCCCTATTATACTTGACCAAAGTAACAAAAATGTGTAAAATAATAATATTTTACAAATACTGACTTAATATTAGATAAATTTACAAAATACCTTATTATGACTAGATATATTTAATTTTCACCGTCGCTTTTTAATAATATTTGCTCTAGAAGTACGTTCTTTGCTTGAAAGATCTTAACCTGGTACTAAAGCGTAATACTTCCAAAACGGTAATATATTATTTTATTAAATATAAGCCGAGTTTCGCGGTTTCACCCGCCGTGCAATTTAATTTAACCGACAATTGTATAGCCTAAGATAAACCCTATTTATTGATCATTACAGCTCAACTTACAATGGATTAGAATTATATTTCCATTCAAACTTTCATCCCCTAAGTTAGGCTTTTAGGGGAAAAATTTAGAAAAAATCTTTCTTAGTGTTCGCCTACGTAATAATGAAAATCTCTGTGCAAATTTTCATGTTACTAGGTCCAGTAGTTTGGTTTATGCGTTGATATATCATTCAGTCAGTTTCTTCTTATTTAATATATTAAATTAAAAATTTCAATAGTGTCGATGACAAAAGTTGGAAAGTATTACAGAAATTAGGGCGAGTAAATGGCCAAGTGCGTACTAAAGCTGGTTCTAAAAATGTTTGTCCCATGCAAGGCTTCAATCGTCCAATTTAAATTTACATAATAATTACTTTGTCTTCAGTGTGTGTTTTTTACGTTGTAAAAAGTTTGGTAAATCATATGGGCTGTGTACGTCCGTGTTTACCATACACCTGCGTCCGGCAATATTTGGTACACAGAATAATAAATATACATTGATTGCCGTATTTATAATTGATACTTCCGACCGTATATTGATTGATGATTGATAACAGTTATGAGTTCTTGGATTGCAGTTAATTTGTGTCCAACGTATCTAATGCTATCTTATTATCGGTATTAGAATAGGAGTTGTGAAAGCAGATATAAAATCAATTTTAAACATAATTTTTAATAAACAAAAAAAAAACAAATTTAAACTGCAGAACATTTTTTTAAAAATTCGATCACGTTAAATTGGATTTAGTATGTCTTTTATACCAAGCTCTGCTTTGTTCTCAGGGCACCTGTATCCGCTGGATACTCCCTGACAATTAAAGATTTATGCCATAGTGAAGTTTAAGTAACGTAAGGAAAGAAAATATTGTTTATAAGCACTTAATACTAGCATATATATAAGTATTGGAAAAATTGAAGCAAGTTGAAACACAACGATTTCTTTTATTTACGCGAATACAAATATTGAAATTAAACTAATATTATGGATTTTATCGCGTTTTTTTTTCAATTTTATTTTTTTCTACTAAAAGAGGTTTAGGATAGGCGCCTTCTTCGCCTTGTCACCTCAAGCCCCTTGTAGCTTTAGATGCCTCCTCTAGGCAAACAGTGACAAAAAAGCGAAAAATATTTTAAATATAAACTTTAAAAATATATGGTTCATGTACTACCTATTCGCAGTAATGCGGATTTTATTCTTAATATATTTAAAAAATATATATAACAGATAAAATTGACATTTACGAATCAATTGCAGCAAGGACATTAATTATTATTCACAAATACTAAGCCCAAGCCATTTCGCAGATGTTTAAAATATGAAATACAAATTCCATACATCGCGGTCGAACAGTGGTGAGGCAACAATGCGAGTTGCCGGCACGGAGCAACACTCAAAAACCGACATCAATTAAAAAGTGATGAGCACGAGTGTACATGAGCATTGAATGACCAAGACCAATGTAGGGTTTCTTTCCAACAGATCCATTATTGAATAAATATCGAATTATGGTGAGAAACATTTGTTCAATATATTAAATGCATGTGGTCTCACGTAACCTAGTGCGGTAGTAATTCAGCGCCATCCTAGCACAATTCTCTCGCTTCTTCTACATCTACGCATACACACTAATTGGTTACGGGTATACTCCTTATATCGCCTTTTAGTTTGTCACTAATCTGATCGATAAAATTATTTCTTGGACATCCCCTGCTAACACTGCCACACACTTTTGCAATACAAATTTGTCGTATCACTATCTCCTTGTAAATGTCTTAATGAATGTATATTTTAACATGCCTGAACCACTGGGGCATACCATTCTTAATTTTAGTCACATTGTCAAGCCGCACTTTTTGCATACGACGCTATTTTTAATTCTATCAAACAGAAAAAGTAGGCATCTACTTCAGCATCTCACCTGCATTAATAGTTCTAATCTTCCATGCAGCAATGTTGGGACTGATCCAGCATCTCATCATCTCCTTGCCCTTTTCCCACTCTTGTGAGGTCGGCACAGTATGATTGTAGTCCATACTGTTTAGGTTTTGGCTATAGTTTTGATCCAGCATCTGAAATATATTATTTATTTTGTGTGTTGTTAGTTTTTTTACATATAAGTCCAAACTGATCCGATTTATGTTCTATATCTCATTAAATTAAGTTTAATAATTATATGGAAGTATTTATTATCTTAGAAAAGTGATTATAAATATAAGATTATTTTAAAATTATTTTTCTTTGAAATGAAGAATTAATGTATTAAAACTTTTAGGCCATTTTTATGTTACATAACTAGCGAACCCAGTACACGTTGTACATTAGCTTGTCGATAGTATACTCATGAACAGAAGCAATAAATACATAAAGATATTTATATCCTCTATGTTAGAATATGTGCATGACCATGCTAACGCCTGATATTGTACTGAATTAGAAAATATTTACACGTTCGCACTTTTCACCTTCAAATATAAAGATGTTATCGTTATCCTAGCAATTTGTATACGAATGAGGTAGTATAAGCTGCTTTACTCGTATGCAGATTGCTAGGTTAAACTTCATAGTCAATGAGTATACTTTGTTCGTTAAATATTATTGCTCGTAACTGTCATTGGAATAATACTGACACTGCACATAACTGAAATAATATAATTTCAAAGATAAAAAAATTCACGTTTGGCAACCCTAGCAAAGGATCCGAAATGCGGCTCTTTGACGGTGTGGATGTTGGCGCCCGAACACCTCCCGTACGTAGCTGTTCGTTATTCACGTCCAAGGTCGTTACACATGACAAATGTTGACTTTTATACGTGAATGGAGATTGTATATTTTCATATTACATTCAGACATGTTGAAGATACTTTTCGGCAATAAATATAAATACCGCATTTTTGTTTAAAGACTGTATAAAATTTTATTATTAATACATGTATGTAAATTTTATAACTCAAACATTGTGTACCTTAAATCAAATTTGGGTAAATTTTAATTTCTATTTTAAACAGCCCTAAGTAATTATAGTCCACTTTTTTGGCATTACTGTAAACGGCTATAGGTGTTTCTAATGTCGTGAATTTCTTTTTGTGTTACTATTTAGGCCGAATAAAATTAGAACAGGGAGTTCCTTGTCCAAGTTCAAACAACTGTTCTTTGTGTATTATAATTGTTCAAAATGACGAAAAATAAAGTTGGTTACAAAGTTATAAAATAAGTTTTTAGTAAATATAAAAAAATAAATATTTTTTATATGTTTTATTTTTTGTTTTCAGAAGATTGAATGATGATGTGCTAATGTTTTATTTTTTGTTTTCAGAAGATTGAAATCGTTGGGGATTACCGTTGATTTATTTTCGTGAAGAAGCCTAAATTCACCACTAAGGACTTCAGGACGGTGTCATAGCTTAGAGAAATGTAAATATATGAAGGTTGATAAATTTTATATATACGCACACTTCATAGAAATTGCAAGAATTAAAAAAGTGTAGGGGAAATTTATTCACAAGTTATGCAACGATTCTTCTTGCGTCAATCCAATTATATTTTTCATAACATAACATAATTTAAATAGAATAGAATATAGACAGAGAAAGTTGTTTTTAATTACTCATTTCATATCGGGAGTTAGCGTAACGAAGCCGAAACGATTTTATGTCGCCCATAAGAAAACTTAATGTGTAATCCAATTCAAATTTCGGAACATTTAATTGTAAGACTGGACCTGATGAGATTCCGGACGAGATTAAACCATACTAAGAGCCGTATTTTACGTTAATGATAGTTGTCTCTCAAGCAATCAGGGAGATGTGCTCATATTAAGATATAAAAGCTATGTAACCGCCGTCCATGATATTAAATTATACACTCGGAGCCATCACCGTAGGTATAAACTCAATACTCCCTTCATTAAGTCATTATGTATTGACTCTGCGAAAATATTTGCTTAAACGACACCTTAATTCCCTTTAATAGTGAATGCTCAGATGTCAACTTAGCGCCGACGTCGGCTATGTCACAGCGTCGTACTTAACGTCAATTATGTAAATATTTACATTTCTTAATGAACGTTAACACATTAAAAATAATTTCAAAACTGGTAACAACTAGTCAATTATGTATTTATCAACATTCTTTACCGTGTGGAACAGAATACACCCTGTATTCTGTTGAATTCTGAAAGTTTTCAAGAAATTTTAATGATAACCATTTACTTACATCATATTTCGTGTGACTAAATAAAAAAGACTAAATCATAAAACAAAAAATCACGGAGCGAAAGAGTTCAGGAGATGAGCTTATAACAATTCCCTTACATTGTCATAATTTCATCTCTACTTATTAGACTCGAAAGCCAATGTAGTTATAACAACAAGTATTTGCTGGGAATCGAGTCCAGAGCACGCTACTTTCTAACTACGCAATTTAGCCTTTCACTAGATCTCAGAAAAATAGTCTAAAAGTACACATAATTTATGTAAGTAAACTATTCAAAAGTTTTAACGATAATTCAAATGTATTTTTGGCACCCAAATCAGTAGAGAGACATCTCATTTGCAAGAACGACAGAAAAAGGCATAATTAAAACGTTCATCGAAAGAACTTTAAATTAAACAAAAAAACTAAAAGCTATGCAAGTGCGACAGAGAAATAACAAACTTGATTCAAAATGGTTGGTAATCAAATAAAGTATTTACTAAGTGTATAACGAATAAATAATCAAAGTTTCTGATGCTAATTTTTATTTATAGTAACGAACTGCCAGGAATTCGCACAGATAGTACATAAAAAATGTCATCCCTTACGTTAGACTGTTAGTACCTATGATTTCAGATGTTCTTTTTTTAAGTCCTTGCTTACATAATAACAGATATCACTGTGCAAAACTTCAAGTCTCTAAGCACAGTAGTTTAGCTGTGCTTTGATATATCAGCTAGTCAGTCAGTATCTTGTTTTATATATAAATATTTTTAAGAGCATAGTACGGTAGACATATTGACAGAAATAAGGCTATCCGCATTATGTCTACTTGAAGTAAGCACATAGCTACCACAGTTCTAAGAAAATTGACTAAGAACACATAATACACGCACAACCAATAAATACTATTGGAACAACTCAAAATATATTTACTGTGTTGACAGGTTCTAATCAGAAAATAAAGAGTAATTCAAAATACTGTCAGTCGGTGATAGGTACTGTTAACCTCTGGACGCATAAATTTAGAGCAAACTCAATTACAAATGAACATTAATGTAACTCCAGCTACAGACGAGTGTGAATCATTCGTTTTAATAACCCAGAGTTAACTAGTGTAGCGTGTCTAACACAAAACTAACGTTCCAGTCATTAAGACTCTGAATTCTAAGCCGTATTGTGATGTTTTTGCTTATCGTTATCATCAGATGTTTATAAATCAGACGTTTATAAATATTTTAAGTATTTCTGAAGAATAAAATATATTCCCATGTTTTTTCTTAGTAGAAACGCATTAGACGAATACAAAAACACCCTGCGTATGATTAAAACCTTAAAAAATAGATGTATGCCGTTAAATTATTCGTCTTTTTAAATTATATGTGTTTATTTATTTATATACTTCAATAACCTCATTAAGCATAATATAAATTGTGACTGAAATCAATGAATTAAAACATTCATCATTTGCAATCATTGGATTTGTAAGCTGTAATTTTGGGAGCTTTCTTTATTCGTACACCTAGTTTGCAGGTGTCAAAAGTTTGACCGAAACATTATCGTTGCAGGTAAATGAGCCGCAACTCATTGAGAAAGGGTAATTATTAATTTCGTATGCCTCCAATGCAATATTGCGACTTAAATAACATTAGTGACGCTCGTTGACGTGATGAAGTTGTTAGCAACGTTGGTTTTTATATTGTGTTTGATTTGAATGCGCTTCTTTGAATCGAAATATAAATGTATGGCCGCGCGCCCTCTGTCCTTTGACGACGTAACGAAGTCGGCTCGTTTTATGTGACGTCCGTAATTTAATAACAATGCAGTCAAATTCTTTTCTTAAATATAAATTTGTGTCTCGATGAGCTCGTTAGTGCTACTCGACCCATGTGAATTTGAGAGAGTTTTTATTTTAGTTGATTTGTATATATATTCTTATATATTACCTAATAGATAAAAGAAATAAGGGCAATATAAGGTGTACCCGTAACCGACGAGCATGTACGCATGGATGTATCGATGTAGATAAAGCGAGAGAGGTATGCCAGGATCTCGCCAAATGGAAATCCATAATCTCTGCCTTGGGTAGGCAGGTCTAGGTTATGGGTGTGAGTGCATTTTTTTAATACCATCAAGGAAAAAAATATGATTTAAGACAATACAAGCTGCCGCCAAACTGCAGAGTTTAATTCTTTCAATCTACTACTTCTTACGCAAGTGTATTTTCTAAATCAATCTTTAATTGACTCGTCATAGGTTCAACTGACAAATCACATCACTGTGGAACCTTGCTAAAAGCTTGTAATGCTTCAACGTCGCTGATGAAGTAGATAATCGTGTTTATTGATTGCGTCTGTTTAAATTAATGGGCTGCGTAGTCGGGTCGGTGCTTATGGTGCATCGAGTCGGACAGACCGATTTCGCGATACGAAGCTGGCTCTCTTTGATCGGCGGAGTGTCAGAGCGATCGTTCATTTTAATGCCGTGGGAAATGTCGATACGATATTATTCAAGTGATGATTAAATATTAAATAGCTTTCAGAAGTCAACGTATTACTGTTTTCTTTTTGTACATGGAGTAATAACATGCCTATATATTTGATATATATGTATTTGATATTTTAAATAAAATTCTACTAAGGAATTCTTGAGCTTTGTTATTAAAATGTAATTTAAATGTAAGTGCTGTGGGTCCTGCGCGATGACACTGATGTTATCGCCAGTCATCGCCGCCACGGAGCGACATCTCAAATGACTGAGTGTTGACGGCGCATCGATACTTGTCGCGTTTGATGAATTGCCTGTTCTAATCTTTTGAAGTTCACAATTTTTTTGACAAATTAAAAAGAGATAAAACTTTTATTAAAATATGATGTATTATTACTATTTATCTGTGAATATTAGACCGTTGATAGCATATAATTGTAATAGATGACATTAATGATAACTATAGAAAGCATAGTAACGTTGTTATCGATCACAAGTTCGATTGTTAGTTATCTCAATAAAATAGATATAAATGTGAATAACCGACTACGAGAATATGCCATAGATTACATGTTCAATTTTATACATCAATTGTTTATCTCTAAATAATATGTTGATTCGTGGTCCCATTATGAGATACGTATTTTTTCTCAATATTTTAATCCTACATTATTAGTTAGTATTACAATCTAAAACAAAGATAATTCATTGGTTCGTGGACGTTCATATCATTAATAGTTTAATGATATCTTTAACCGTAAAAAGATTTCTGCTGCCGCATATTATGCAAGTTTAAAGTCGTAAATTGTTAATAACTTTTACTCTGTAATTTAAGTTCATAAATAACCTTAGAAATTTCTAAGAGGTAATGAATAGCGTTGAGATGGCTACTGTTCTTAAATCTTTACGAGCGGCACAAACAACAATAATAAAACAATTTATTTTAAGTTGATTGGTATTTTATTGTTATGGACATTGTCTTAAGCGCGGTGCGTACTTTGTATCAGTCGATTTGTGCTCACGTCTGACATGATACAGCGATCGATGTAAAAACATTGTTGTGATAAATGTTCACTCGATTACACCGCAATTTACCAGCGTTGGAAAAGTAGCATTATAAATATTTATTATTCTTTATATTCCCTTACTCGAAATTATACTGCTGGCCGCGAAAGTTTTTAACATATCTCAAGCTTACTATAGCTGATTGTGCCACCGTGTACAATGGTGGAGCAGCTAGCAAAAAATTCAAGTCTAGATTCAGTTTTTGCAGCATTTAAGTTTAGTATGCAATAAATTTTGTTTGTGGAATTTTAAATGATATGATACATGATGTTTAATTGGACACAAGCCGTATATCTTCAGTTTAAAATGTGAGCACATTGTATGGAAATAATTATTATTGTAATATATTTTCAAAATGAATTGTAAATTTGTAATTGATGAAATAAAAATGTTATTGTTTTCATTGCACAATAAATAAACAAACGTAATAAAATAACCGAGAAAGTATAAAAACAATTTTTTCAATCAATTTTTTTTTGCATTAGCTAGTTGCTTGTTTCTTTTGATAAATATATTCTAACAACTTCCTTAACTAGAAAATATTAAGTAATGATTTATTCGTCAATCACGTTAAAACTACTGATCGTAACGTTATGGAACTATGACAAATCGAAGAATCAAAAGCATTGTCCATAGATGGTTATAGGATACAAAATGTGCCCCGCGGTTTCACTTGCCGTGCAATTTAATTTAGCCGATAGAGTCCCGCCTAAGCTGACCCCTATTATATATGATTAATCATATTTATCTAAGGTCAACTTACATTGGATTATATTTTTTTACTCGTCGGGTCTCTAGTAACCAATAAGATAGCCATCAGCCACCAGCCAACTAGTTGCAGGAATGGACTGTAGTCATGTATTTAGAATTAGTGAAGCGAAGGTTGGATCTTTTGGAATTTTGTTGAATAGTACTAGTTACGCCAACTGATTGTGCTATATTGTGATGAAAGTATCTGAAATACGTAATAGCAGAAAATTTTAAATTATAAAACCATGGGACCATGGCTTACTTTGATAAATTTTGTTTAATTCGTGTGTAGAACTACCGGTACCCGTGTTTCGATGTGTGGTAAAGAATAGCGTTGGAACAAACATTTAAGGCCGTTTAATAAATGTTCACATCCCACGCTATACGTTTAGATTTTTAATCTAGCGCTAGCGGGCGGTCGACGGCCACCCAGAGGTGTGGACATCTCTGACCAAATCGAATTATAAACCAACAATTATCTCAATCAACTCCCAAACTAAAACCACAATTCTTATTAACCAAGAAATAGGACTTAATATAGAACTGATAAATACTAAAGCAACGGCAAATTAAATTAGTTTCCTAAAAATAGTTGTACTACAATGTTTTTCAAAGTACATTAAATTCATGCATAGATACTTTGTGTTACAAACATCTAATGAAACCGCATCTAATGAATGATGTATATCGATTAATTCTATTATCTGCTATAAATGGAATAAAAAATAAAAACATAGAATGTATAATTTCCTTTACATTAACAACATCAATTTCTAATGAATAAATTAGTATCCGTTTAATTGGATTTCGTATATATGCATAAACATAAAGATGCGTAAAATTATTTATTAATACAATGAAGAACCGTCTATAAAATTTTGAATAAACAATTTTCGTAGCAATTCTACCACCTAGAGACACAACAGTATCATTTTAAAACTAAACATTAAAAATAATTAAAAATCATTTTGTTAAATAATCTGATGAATATTGTTCACAATGTATAGGCAGCCTAATTTAGTGTTAACCTTGTTACTAACTACTAGGATATACACTTAAAGTCAAAATTTGTTTGTTGAAAACTGCAAGTGTTTGCAAAAACACAATCATAATGTACAACTCATGAAAACATTGGCTGAAGAGCGGATGAATTCGTATGGACGAAAGAATTTTGGTACAGATTGTGGACAGATACAGCCTGATGATACCACCCTCCATCCCTTTCCTAGACTAGAAAGAAGATAGAACTACGATTATTGCTGCAGCACCTCACTGCGGCACATCTGTCTTTTGTGTGTATTTCACCGATCGCACCGGCCCGTTTGTGCAACAGATGTTGTTTTTGGACTCTATCACTATTTTTGTGGTGCTGCACTGGTCAACGTTTTTCTTGAAATCTATTTTTTAAAAAGTAAAATAATATAAATTTGTGCATATTTTGAGTCAAAGCAATACTTATTTTGAAAATAATAAGTATATTTGTAAAAAAACACAGTCTAATTTTGATAAATTAGAAAATAAAATTTCTATTCCCTCCTTACTGTTTAAGTCTTAGTTTAGTTCTATTCTTTAGAATAAGTCAAGTTAGACTTTTTTACATACTGTCGGTATATAGCATAGAACATAAACACGATGTATACAAAACTAGCTTTCAAGTTAGTCATTACATATTCTTTACCTTTAGCCGTTGGTCACTTTCCTTTTTGATCAGTTGCCGGTGAAGTCAAGAATATCTACTAAAAATTGTCTTTTCATATTTTTTTCTCATAAGCTGAGTTAAGTTACAAACGTTTATCATTTTTATTGGAAGTTTGACGCATATACATGGAATCATGTGGAGCTAGAATTTATTGGATATGATATATAGTGATTTAAAACAAACAGAATCAATCTCCCGCTGTGGATAAGAAGAGAGGTAAAGTAGTAATTTAACATTTTTATAAAAATATCATATTTTGTCTCGAGTCTCCTAAAATAGCAACTAAGCACGCGAATTGTGTAAAGGCGAATTCTACTTCATTTCTTTTACGGTAAATTACTTTTTAATATATGTGGAGTGAGCGCGCTTAGAATAAATGCGATAAAAGCCGTAAAAGTAGTGTAATTTCAAAATAAAAATAATTTTTGTGTATAAATTGTTTTAGTTAACAATTAGAACTAAGAAATCCCATTGAAATAACTGAACTAGGCCACCATTATATATGGTTCAAGATTTAAAAGTATCAAACACATCAATCTTTAAATGTCACCGGGTTTCTCACTGGTCTACAATACCTCTGTTCTTAAGACGTATAGTCCTTGTTAAGTCGACGTGTTGACAGTGTAAGAACAATTTGCAAGTGGTCAGATTTAAAATTCGTAGGGAAATCAGGTACTGTAAATTTCCAGTGCCGTTCCTCAACGCCATACAAGTTGCTGAAGTTACTTCTTACGACAGTAATTTAAAAAAAAGGAAGATGAATGAATGATGAGACCTAAAATTTTGACTGTTATTTCCTTATCTTAGATTTCTTCTTCTCTTCTAATCTTCTTTTAGACTTGCAAAATATGAACTTGGAGCACAGCGACATTTTATTTCTTCCCGTTGAAGTCTTTTCATAGGGTTGTTTGCTCAGAGTGTGTGTACGTATACTACACAATATTTATGTATTTTACATACTTTTTGTCCTAACTCACGTTTGGCGTACAACATGCTACGAATAATAAATTTGTCGTTGTGCTGCGTTGTTTTCGATTTACAATGCTTAAATGTTAAAATCGTCTAATAGTTGTAGTCTATTTTTTTTGCTTCGGACCTGAATCGTCATGTTCGTCTTTACAAAGCGGCACGTTGAGAAATATTGCATGAACATTGTTAGCGCGACTGAGACGATATTTGCATGCGCTCGTTAACGCATTGCTGTACTGAGTGACACGCGTCGGCGTTGCTGATTGTCTCCAACACGGGGCCTGTTCGTACGTCCTCTTGACGTTTACAAATACGTTGTTAAACACGAAAGGCCTAATGTGTGTTTTTATGATAATAGTTCAAGTTTTGCTTATTATTACAAGGGTAATAAAAAAACAAGTAATCATTTTAAATTGTGCATATATAATCATGTTTATATAAGTATTTTTATTTCAGTTTACATTTTGTAAACTTTCAAAAACATTTGAATAAAAACAAACATTGACAGTCATTTAGGACTAACGTTAGAAGTGAAAACAACAAACACTCACCCAACCCCCCACCGCCCATCGCACATACTAAAAATTCTTTAACTTGGCTAAAGATGTTTTCACTTTAATAAGCATGTTGCTGACTCCAGTCGTATGTTGCACGTGATGATCACGCGAATTAATAAGATTGTCTCCTACCAAATATCGTCTAACGCGTCTAAGGAAGCTGTCAACTTCAAAAATATAATTTCAAACTCGACCGAAAATTGTGAACTTGTAATGTTTTTAACTAGCTCGTTATCCACGCAAAGGCGTTAAGGTCGGGATAGAGGCGCCGGCGCAGCTACAGCTAATAAACTTCATAGCCGTTTCGGTGCCCCTTTGTGTTTTACTGCGCGGGATACCGATTGCCCTTCGTAAATCTTGTTATAACGTACCAAGTGCATCGGAACCAAACTTGTAAATTATACTACTGATATTTTAAACTATGTTTTATATACTGGTGAAAATTAGGATACATATATAGTTCAGTTCAGAATGTTTAATATGTATGTAACATATATTGTTCGATTTTTTTTCTTTTTACACTTTCACTGATTATTACGAATCTTAACATGGAAATAAAAAATCTTTCTGTTGATATTAAACAAATTTATGTAGATGGCGCTAGTCTGGCAACGTTGGGTGGCCGAAAACAAAACGTTGGGATTAAAAACGTAAAATAAATGCAATAAAATTCGTAAAATTTGCTTAATTTTAATGTGTATCGTATGTATGTCTAATCTACACATGGACATAATAGTAGTGTTATATCGTGTTGTGTCTATTTGATCGTCATTTTACTAATCATATTTGAAGATTTTTTAAATATACATTTTAAAAGATAAATTTCTTTTATATGAACAAGAAAGATCTTTTACATACGCCTTAGAACAAATGATCAGTGTGCCCTGATTATAAGAGATCGCTGACCGTAAATCTAATAATACCCCAGGAGCAGAGTAATAACTACCATCATCATCATCATCGACCGCTGCTGGACGTAAGCCTCCGCAATGAATTGCCACAATCGGGATGACGGCGGTACTTGTTTATCCCTAAACAACCACGCTGGGGAATGATCTGCCCCAGCGGTATTTCGAAACCAATACGACTTAGGGTCCTTCAAGAAGAAAGCATACTTCTTCCTCAAAGGCTGGCCAAGTATTTGCAGTTCATCTGTTGTTGCAGATGTCCATGGGCGTCGGTGATCACTTAATATTAGACGATCCACAGCTCGTTTGTGCCCTTATGCTATAAAAAAATAAGTCGATTAATGACAATTAATGTGTACGTTATTAAGTGAATAAATAAATGTCTATATTACTATCACTCATCCTAACTGTAGAGTCTAATTTAGTTTATAAGAATATATAATTAATGAACTTTCGGCTTCGAATTAAGTTCACAAAGAAAAAAATCAATTACGTGAGCAAAATAGTGCCAGGGAAAGGTTAATGTAACTTTTTACGGTCCAATTTAATCGGAAACTTTATAGGCTATCGTCAAAACGTTACAGAGAAATGCTCTAAATTAAATTAGGCTGGGAGTTGGACTCCGTTTCGGTCTCTTTTGGTTCACCCTTTCAGAAATCTACCGCTTCTCATCGATGTGTTTAGCTTTAGCAATAACGTTGTATGATATTTTTAGTTTAATAACATCGTAACAAACGTATTAGTTAATAAAAAAATATTAAATCCAATTTTGAAAATATAATTGTCCTATTTTTTTTATTTAATGTCTGTATTAAATTTAAATTTTACGACTATTTAAGGGAAAAACCATTTAATTTATTTAAGTTGAATTCTTGACCCTGTTTCAAATAGGTTTTTATTGTCTTTTAGAATCATAAAACTCAAATCAATACTACTATTAATTTCCTGCACCCCTTCGCGCATGAGATCTGGACCGCCTACATAGAGCCTCCCTAACGAAATTACACACTCATTAGTTCTACGGAATGTTTGTTTAGTTTTTTATAACAGACGGCGCCGGAGCACACCTTAAAACTAACAAAATTAGTCACAGTCAGAATATCAATGAAGGTTTATTGGGTCACCGAAAGATGTTTTAAACGGATGCGATGGATGGTAGGCAATATTTGAGTTTAATTAGCGGCAACACCGTTCCGCTTCAACAACCTATCGAAATCGCATTATCAAAATGGTAATTTCTCATTCTGCAACAAGCGACACCGCGTTGTCTCAACAAATCTGCAAGTCCGATTGGCGACATATGAATAAGTGCGTATTGATTGCGGTTTTAATGGGCGTTAATGGGCGGGACAATAATAATCTCGTCGCCGGCGGAGATTTTATCGTTTCTATGAGCTGATAAGAGACTGATCGCCGGCAGTCTCAAAGGCAAATTGCAAACACGACTGTTGGCCTCGTATCGCGGTGGTCCTTCGATGGAAATGAAGAAAACGAAATGGAATCTGCCTACGCTCATTGAACAACAATCGATAAGAGATATCCTTATGAAACTTTTGATAATACTTGTGACAATGCATAAATTCCTACTTATATGCTATTTAGAATCTTATATTCATAAAATCTAATATATAAAATTCTCAGTCATAGTATTTGTAGCAAAACTCCTCCGAAACGGGTTTACAGGTTTTTATGATTTTTTTTTGTGTATATTTGGTAGGTCTGAGAATAGGACGTTAACAATTTTTCATACCTTAAGTAATAAGGGTCGGTCATAGACCACACACTTAACATTAGTTTTTATTTGACCGCTGAAATATTCACTAGAAATAATTTATATGACAAAACAACGTTTTCCGGGTAAGCTAGTAATATTATGAGTCACCTTAACATCATCATCCAATTACCTTCTTCGTTTACGTCTCTTGTAAAATGCGAAAGTAGCCACGAAGCAATTCAAGACTGACTTTCTAACAAGCTGTTATTAGCTTGGCTTTGATTGTTGGTTTGTGCCTAACGGAATCTTTAAACGTTGCATATTTATCAAGGACAATGCAATAATTTAAATAGTTTGTCCCATTATTTTTATCAGGATCTTGACGATTTGCGTTTTTTTTTTTAAATTAAGAACAATGCTAACTAGGTGACAGAATTGGAATAACAGTGTATGCTAAATGTAACGGAACTTAGCCTCTTTCTTAGTTTTTAAAACTATTAATTATTATTTTATTATGTAACTAGATAGGTCAAAGTAGAATTCTATTAAGGTTAATCATGTTTATGGTAATTTTATTTTACATTGGGTTTATAAATCGTTAACGAATAATGGTAATATGTACTGCGTTAGTCCCGTCAATGTGCACCCAATCACTGTTAGCGTTGTCGTCCGTGGGAATTTATGTTCCGACACGGATACTGCTGTTTATACTGACGGTAATAATGAAGGGTTTAGTGAACATTTGTACTAGCTTCCGAGGGGTCGCAAATGTCCCCCATTGTGGGTGTGAAAGTATTTATAAATTGTCTGTTATTTCCGCTTTGTCATGTGTCGAAATTAGTTCGGTAAATCATTCGATGTGGTCTTTAATATCTCTATTGCAATTTATTAGTTTGTAGATAGACTGTTTTCTCATTTTCTTCTAGTCCATTTTCATATAAAAATTTCTTGAATATATAGCACTGAAAACATTTTAAGGATGAGTGATGTAGAGTTAACATTAATAAAATGTATACATAAATGTAATAGTTGAAGAATGAAAACTTTTTTTGTAGTAGAAGGTGGCAAACGAGCAAGCGGGTCACCTGGTGTTAAGTGACTGCTACTCATAGACATCCACAACAAGCAAATGAGTCACAGATGCGTTGCCTACCTTTAACGGACAGAGGAGGCGATAGACAGGAAAAAGGATGTTTCCTTTCCTATCCTAGACATGACAATTATAAATACTTAAATATGCTTCCATCTTTATCTGGCATGTACGGTGGTGCGCTCGGCGTTTGATTCTGTTGCACGGACTAATGATTGTAGGAACTTTGCGTCCGTTGCTGACCTTTTTGTCCATTCGTCGCACTTTGGGGTCGTCCAATAGCCATTTGTGATTTAATGACGGTAATTTTGTGACCGTGAGAACAAATAAAATGTGGTATTTGTTTGCTGTATGTTATATCTGACCAGATTTTACATTATGTTTAGTTGATTTAAATTATACCTAGTAAACAAAGGCCTTGATTGTTTAATAGCCACTGTAAAAATCTGTTCTTTTTGCTATTTTCTAATTGCTACGTGTTAAACTCAACCAGATGAGAAGAAATTTCTATTGCATGAAATATAAATTTAAAAGCTATACATATCAGAAGATGAACTGGTATACTAATTCAAAAATTTATAGGATATTATTGTATTTACGCAAAAATTCGTTACTTGTGAACAATTAATTAAACTCCTGCACACAAATCGGCAATCCGATTTCTAACCAATAGACTATTGCCGTTTTTCTCATATAAATATATAAAGTCATTACCATAAAAACTTTTGCAAACTCTTTACACATATTTAAGTTAAACTTTTAATCTTATTACCACTGAATTCATCGATTTCTTATTAACAACAACCTGAATCGAAACTTTATCGGCGACATCAGGACGTTTTTTGAATTTCCAATCGCTAGTTCGAAAGAAGTGCATGCTCGAAAACGTATAAATTTCACAATTTCGAGTAAATCGAGATAATAGCAATTTAAAACGTAAAGAAAGAAGGATGCGGTGACAGCTTAGTAATTGGGTATCTGACTTAAGTTCTAAGGTCCCAAGGAGTAACAATCAATTTCCGGTTTCACCAGTTAAGTACACAAAAACTCTTCGTTAAGTTGGAATTTCACTTTTATGACGAAAAAGAAGAAATAATACACACATTTCAGCCTACAAAGTTATCAATTGAAAATAAAAAAGTAATTTATTTTTATTATTATTTAATAATCGATATCTATCTATGCCTTCATCCAAAACATTTTATAAAGTTAAACGGTAAATTTAATTCGAGCGACATATCGAAATGTTCTGACACTCGTTCTGTAACTTATTTTTAGTAATTATAGAATGCAATTTACACGTATACGTATATATTTTAAAGACTTTCATTTACGTTCTTTTAATTTGATTTGGTAGATATATTGTGGTATACCCACGACAATACTTATTACGAAGGTAGAAAGTATAAATTTGGAGGTTTATTTCTTCCCCTGTCCATTTAAAAATATATTTTATGTTGTTATGAAAATTACGAGGTTCTTCATTCAGTTCGCGGCGTACTTAATGTAAATACGCGATAACTACCGCGCGGGCTGTGCGCCTTCGAATCGTCTTGTTTTTAAACAACGTATAATTTTTTTAGGTGAGCTATTTATTATAACTGATGAAACGTATACCGGCTTTTGTATTGCGTTTAATATTTCACGCCAGTTGCCTTCTTCGTTTTGGCAGTTCAATTTAATATCATTTACGGGCACACGTGGCGCGTGTTTTTTTTTTCTTGGTAATATTACATCGTCGTCTTTATCTTATTAATCTGATATGATATTTAAGAAATACTACTGAAAGTTTGGGCACTTTATTTTGTGTGATTTATTTCATAACTACTACTCAAAAAACGGTAAAACATCGCGAGAAAACCGGCATGTCTTAGAACCACCAAATTCGAAGACATGTGTCGTCCACCACCCCGCACTGGGCCAGCGTGGTGGATTACAGCCCCTTCCCTCTCTCTGAGAGGAGGCCTGTGTCCCTGCACTGGGGAAACATACTAAAAAAGACTGATTTATTATAATTATTTGATTAAGCTAATTTTGAACGCCATTAATGTCAATATTTTACAAACATGTACATATGTTTTAGTTTATGTTTTAAATACGATGAAATTATATTTCATTTCAAATTGCAAGTTAAATGTTAGTAATGGTTCTTTATTGTTATTAGGTCTCTCGCTGGAGAGAGGAGGAGGACATTGAATAATAATAATATTTTCACACAATTAGACAAATAAACTTACTGTTATATTTGATGATAAAAATATATCGATTGACGTTACCAGCCTGCGACAAGATATAATGGTTGAGGAGGACAAACAAAGTTTATATTTGTTCTTTTTAATACTTATTTCAATGTAAAGAAATGTAATGTTTGTTCATCAAGTAATATTTGTATGGTGTTTGGTCAAACTGACGTTTTTTTCTCATTTTCCTTTAATTAGTTTTCTTTTTGTATTTTTAATGTTTGTTCGTTCATTTGTAATCTATGTGTATTAATATAGATTCATTGATTTGTGAAGACAAGCCGTCAATTGTCTTTGTCGATGATGTGTATATGTATAATAGGTTATTGTACGAATAAAGTATTCTTGTAATGTTGATATATCAAATATATAAAATCAACTTTTTTATTGCAAAATATAGCAGATTATCGAAATAATTTACAAATATTTCTTTTAGCAATTACAACAACGTTTAATCTTGTGCTAGGACAAAGTTCACGACAACAGTCGAATGGCGGATTCTCAACCCGCGACCTTAAGTTCGATAGTCCGCTATTAACCATTAGATTATTGGCACTTGTAAAACTACGTATCTAATAAAAAAGAGATGATATGGCTTACAGTTCTTAAATATTGAATGTATAAAAATAAACATATTTTTTTAAAGTGTTAGACATCAACAATATATTTAACTATTGATAAAAAGAACTGAATTTCTGTAGCTCGACGGCAAAAGGTGGTAGAGCCCGAAACATCATCAGTTGCACGAATGGGCCTGCTCAACCCGTGAAATACCACGACCTCACAGAAGACAGGCGTGAAGTAGAAGTATTCTGTGTTTAATCTACTGAGTGAGGTGCAGGAGGCCTAATTTTAGTCCTCTTCTCCTTCTGACCCTTTCATCATAAAAATAGGATGGAAACAGGAAGGGGGTTAACGGGGAAAAGAAAATATAATTTTTCCTGTCTATGCCCTCCTCTGTCCATTAAAGGTAGGCAACGCATCTGCAACACATTTGCTTGTTGCGGATGGTATGGGTAGCGCTCACCAGGTGATCCGCTTGCTCGTTCCCCACCTTCTCCCATAAAAAAAGAGAAGATTTGCTTCTTGTGTATGTCGATGGGTAGCGATCACTTCCTTGCTTTTTACCTGTCATTTAATTTACTTTTTATTACAATTTCAGCATTTGTTTTGGGGTAAAAGGCACAAAGACTATAATAAATTGTTAATGGATATACAGAGGAAGCATTATTATTTTTTTCATTTTTTATACAGCAGCAAATTTGTAAACAATTTGAACTAACATTTGTTTTTTTAAGCATGTTAAATACTTTTATTAGGCAATAGTATATGGTGGTAGTGTAATGGCAGATTCGTCGACCAAAGATTTTATATTTTGAAGTCTCTTAACAGTTTATTAGATTTAGGAATAATAATGATTATCCTGTAAATTAAACTATAGTGATGATATTTTTATACATAAAATCCTACTTTAAAATAGATTAAATTTCCGCTGCTTTTACCAAACGCTTGCTTGACCGACCAAGTGACTTACTCAACTACTTTAAAAAATTTTGAATCTAAACCATCCTCGAATCCCCTTGAACTCACACAAAAAATTTCATCAAAATCGGTCCAGCCGTCTAGGAGGAGTTCAGTGACATACACACGCACACAAGAAATATATACATAAAGATTAGTACTAAGAATTACGTCATAAAGTGAGATTATCTGATTGAATCGGACAGCAAGGCAACGAAAGCATTATCGTTTGGATATTTCAAAACTATTAGTTTTAGATAACGTAATTAATGCACGCGCAATGTTTATTATAATAAAATTCTGACAGAATAATTCAGAAAGAAAAGCAACATTCTTTCGGTTTATTAACTACAAACATCTCAGCGACATGTTAATGTTATCGATCTAATTCTCTAAGACAGTTAATATGGAAATCGGCCACTGCCATAGCAATCGGAATTTGAAAAACGCCCATTTCGTACGTATGGAACCGGCTGAGCTCGGCCGCGTGGCCAACTGTACATGTTGGTTTGATAACAACGACACTTACCTTCTAGTTATAGCTTATTTCACTATTCCACACTTTCATTTTCAATGCTAAACAATAAATTTAGCTTTAGAAACTTTATTAAAAAATATAAAGATTTTTTTGTTAAAAGGTGGCAGCAAGCGTCTCGACTGATGTTATGTAACCCCGATTAACTATAAATATTAACAAAAGCTCCTGTTTCCATCGACTGCGTTTGATAGGTGTACGGTCGACTTCCTGCCTCGCAAAACTGTGTTGTTGAATTATCTGTCCCCAGGGGCATTTCTAAAGCGTATATTAAAGGCCTGCAACAGATCTGCAGTTTTGCTGGTGTTGCGGTTGTTCATATATCACATTCGGCGATCCGCTGCTGGTTTGCCCTATTATACAAAATGCATTGATAGCTTGAAGTAAAGAATAATGGAATAGACAAGAAAAAGGAGCAAAAAGAGGATGAAATGTGATGGAGCTTAGAGACAAAACGCAGAAGTACGTATACAGCTACTCAACGTGTATCTAATGTGGTCGTGGTACTTTCAATTTAGCATATTCATACAACAGCTACTACTGTATCTACTAATAGATATGGAGAACGTGTACATGACGCCTGCTCTCGTGTTTAATCATACGTATCACTAATCGCTTGATCACACGTACCGAGTAGACAGTGCTTTCGGCCGTATATTTGGTGTGTATAAACATAGCGTCGTTTCTTAATGCTTAAAGTTTGAAAGACTGATCGAAAAAATACTCTATAAAAAAAACTTCTACGTGACTTGACCACCCCTTTTACGATTATTTTGTATAATGTAATTGTTAAAAGAAATCAATCAAATCAATCAATTTTTATATATTTTCTGTGAATTTAAGTCGTTTTAAGAAACGACTTCAAAATTAAAAAACCCAAACCTCTTGTTTCCGACCTGGGCTTATTTTAAGCAGAGGTTATTTTGAAGTTTGTTTTTTACTTTCCAATAAAAACGCATCAGCCATATTTCAGTAAGCTTTCCGATGGATTTCAATTTAGGGCTATAATGGCTATCAAAAAATGTATGAACCGATATTTATGAACCAATAATTTACATTATAATTTCGGTAAATCTCTACGCAGCCGTATCAATAAATCTATAACAATATTATATTTCTCATTACGTTTAACTAAATAAATCGTTGTGTGTAATTGTTTTAATTTTTTTACAACACATTTTAACAACAATATTGTATCAAGAACAAAAAAGTTTTCGTAATTGACAATTACAAGGTAACCGGCAAAATAACGATAATAATGTCTTCCCGAATATAAAAACTCACAAGACAACCGGTTCAGGGGGTCAATGGAAACGAATCGAAGGTTTCGATGCGCGGGGTGCAGTAATAAGCCTAATGATACCTTTAGGGAAAAGGTGTTAAAACGTTTATTGAAATATGTCAAAAAAATATTAATAGACTTTTAACAAGCTCGCGGCGCCTCCACCTTTGTTCTATTTATGATCCCAAACACTTTAACATCACAACAAATTCCTGTCCCTAGAACATCGTAGTTAAATTAGTTCAATATAGCTGAATGAGTTACATTAATGTTTAAACAAAAGCGGCACATAGAAGATATTTCAACGAGGTAACTGCATTCATTTTAATTATAATTATCTCATCAATCATCCTTCATAAATATAAACTCACTAGCTGTTGCTGCATTTCGCACGCATTCGTTTGTCACTTTCAAGCTGGAAATTTTTATAAGATGATTCCGCGTATAAAAACTCCGAATTATAGATAACATGTGCATAAAAGTTGTTATTGTCAAAACATATTACATTATTACACTTACCGATATTGGTAAGGTGAAGGTTTCATGTTCCTCGGGAAGAGTTTTATTTTCGGGATAAAAGGTAAGTAAAATGTAATTTTCTGTACCCCTGACAATGTTTGCAAAATTGCATGTTGCTCGGTTGAGTCGTTAAGGAGTAACTAGAACATAACAAATAAATAAATAAAGTTGCAAAACATTCACTTTTATAATATTAGTTCGGATGAAATAGTTGATTACGAGCTTTGCTATTCGCATGTACAGCGACCAACCTTAAATTGCATCAAACGACGGCTCATGTACCTTTGAATGACAACGGAAATCGTTCGCCGCTCCTGTCATGATGCAATCGGCAGCAATCAAAGGATATCTGAAGTGCCAAAGTATAATAACCTCCAAATCGTCGATTCTCAAAATCGCTATGAAAATTCAGTGATCATCAATAAACCGTTAGTTGCCGCCCATAAACATTTTGTCCAAATGTCGATAATTTCATACTAGCGCTGGATGCACCGACGGCGTACGTCAGTGTCGAGCGAGGTATCGATTTATTATTAAAATCAGGCTGTCGCACGCGCTCAGCTTCCTGATCTCGAAATTGGTTATAAAATTGGCAAGCGCTCGTGCCTGTGCCATGTTAATGACGCCGAAAAAAGTGGTTGCGAATTTACTTTTCAATTATAACCCAAGATACTCGGATAGGCAGTTCATCTTTGCGGGAGCTCGATAACAATTGCATTCTTATTAAAACGTCCGTCGTTAAACAAAAATAACTTGAGACACAGACAAATAAACATTACTTTAAACTATTTATAACTCTTCTTGTTGTAATCGTTTTCAAATTTCTTTTATATACACATGTGACGTCTGAGTAAGTAAGATAGATATTTAAGTAATCTTATGGTTCAGGGTACGATCTAAAATTACGACGATACCATAGAAGATCTAACAAAATATCGTAGAGCCATCTATTACCCTTACTTTAATTTAAATGACTCGAATGTAACTTCAAAACACGTAGGTACAGACATTATAGTATTTGTTTTTAAAATGTATTATCTAGAATCCAAAAAGTTAAAGACAGGTTGAAAGGATCTATTAAAAATATGTTATATTTTATATCACTTATTACAATATTATTATTTATGTATTATAAACAATAAAAGTAATAATTTAGAAAATTTTCAGTGGTAAATTAGGAAATATTTTGAATGCAAACTTAATAAGCTTCTCTATTATTGATCACTATGATACATTAGATAAATAGATAAAGAAATCTAATGCTTCGTAAAATCGACTTTCGAGTGAAGAGTTTGATGGCGCACGTGCCGACCACCGCGCGGCAGATGTATCGTGACACCTGCCTTAACAGTCTCATATCTCTTTCACACCCATGACATTTCCTTATAATCGTCCCTTATTCGAATTGCGCACTTTTAATTCCAACAAAGTACAAGTAGTTTCGATACACAGATCAGAACCTCTGCATTTTATTATGTGACCTGTTTATTAATGAAATTTTTCTAAAATAGGTTGCAGGTCTCATTAGTATGCGGAGCATGGAGACTCCCACCCCACGCTATGGCCATGTTGAACGCAGCAGCCTCCAACGTGTTTGGGCACTTGTTCTAGCCCATGCCTTTATTTGTGATATTAAAGTGTATGTTGGATCAGTAAACATTTTTAATGGTATGTTAACCGGTATTGTTTTAATTAATTTACTTATTCCATTCGAGTCGTTTGCCTTTTGTGCTTATCTATAGAATGTATGTTCGTTAGTGGTGTTCGGGAAGCGGTAATATGGTAGTAGACTTGACTGAATCGAATCGAAATCGAAGGCAGTCCGGGTTCCAGTCCTAAAAGATTTCTCCTAGGAATATTTTGTTAAACAGAGTTTTTGTTTCGTTTATAAGAAGTTTTGCCTAGACTATATACGGGATTATATATTTTATTATATTTGACGTTTGAAGCCTATATTAACCGTTTCTCCTCGTTTAGCACTCTCCATGGGCATACCACGCCTCATAGAAGTATAGATAGATAAAGATGAGGCTGATTACGGATTACTCAATTTTTAACATTACCTATCGAGGTGACATGCAGTATGTATATGACTCACATCTTCGTATCTTATGAGGGATTTTTGGCAGGAACCCAAACTCCGTTCGCTACGATTTTACTACACGAGTACCGGCTCCGACTTCTACAATATTTTTTTGGGAAACAAACCAACTACGGTGTAACAGTGAAAACAAATATAAACAAATTAACTTATTACTTCTTCAATACGAGTGTATTCTAATTACAACTGTATGTGTAAAAGCAACAGGTTGTTGCAACCGTTTGAAAGCGACCCCGGTCTAAGTTCAGTCGGTGAACCGGAATCAAACGGAGTCCGTGTGGTATTCCGCCAGCGTGAGTCCGCGTTCAAAATTTAATTTAAGTCCATCGCTTTGATATTTTGATTGAGCAATAAACGTCACAAATTTTCACTTTTATAATTTAGATTAGTCTTTTACCGCTCGCTGTGATTTTTCCATCTCGTAACGGTTTAATAAATAAATTTTATCCGTGATTATTGTTGCCTGATAGTATAAATTAAGAATTCAATAATGCATGTCTTCTAGACACATCGACACCAAACATACAAAAATGTTTTATTATATGTAGCGAATACTACACATTGAAATAAAACTAATATTACATTTTCAATTATTATTTCTGTTTCGATCTATGTAGAATGAGCTCACGGTATGTGGAGGTCTTGTATGCTATGTAGACTAATACTTCGCCAGTAGCTTTGACATTGGGATGTTAAACACTGACATACATGCATATGATCATCGACGGCTATACAGCTTCTGCGTCTTAAGAAAGTCAAGAAAAAAGTAGGTATTGGGCCCCATGTTAATGTAGGTGAACATCACTGAGGCTACACCTGACGTGGGAATCCAACGTCCTAAGGAACGTTTCTTCTCTGTATATAAAATATAAAAAAAATATTATCGACATTTAAAGCTACGTAGTGTTGTCATATACTTTATAGGGGAATCCCGCCGCTATAAAGTGCTTTGAATATAGCGCTCTTCATGCATACATCAACAAAGTTATCGTAATAATAAATAAGTACTTTAATTCGGTTAACGACAATTTTAATTGTGCCGCTATTGACAACTAAAGAAATATCCAAGTTAAGTTTTCGTATAGTTAATTACCAACTTAAAATTAACATAAGCTTTCACTGCAAGCAAAAGTCGTTAGAATTATCTACAAATGAATTCGTTTAATTCCGTCACTTTAATCAGATAAAGCTTTTGATTTCTTATTACGTAAGTATCGCACACAAGCGAAATCTCACTCACAACATTCAACGTATCTACATCAAGCAACAACTTACATCTCGTGCTTCATCCACGTCCAAATTTACGAAAACATAGCCCTTAGTTCCCTTTACTCTGAATATTACCCTTTTTAGCAAGTTTTTTAGTTCTAATTTGGACAATAAATGACTGGTTATATGTCCATAATAATTGTTAACTAGTTTTGTTTCGTTGCCAATTATCATTGGTAGCAATGATTGGGACATTACATCAAGGGATATGATATCTCAGCACTCGCAGACAGACAGACGGTTTTACTTTTTCATATTAAAACTAAATAATTACATGTCACCAGTTTGACTTTGCTGACCATGTCTTACAGAAACTTTAACCCTTTACTTTCGTATTCCGTGAACTCGTTGATCTCTTCTATACGACCCGTATAAACTACAATTAGTTTTACTCGTAATATTTTAGATTACATTGTATTTGTGTGTGTGTGTGTGTGTGTGTGTGTGTGTGTTTGTAAAAACGGGGTTCGAACAAATTAATGTTACTAATGATGTAAATAAGAAATTTTACGCGGTCGCAATGAAATCAAAAATCAAACGGCAACAGCACCCCCCATGAGCTGATTGGTGGTTGATTAATGACGTCAGTATTGACAAAGGCACAGCGTGGTTGGACTCTCGCTGTGAAAATTAGATCCGGATAGACACTAATATGGCTACACCCATTTTATAACAGTGGAGATTTCTCACAAAGTTCAAGCGGTATCTTATTACGTACATATAAATTAGAATTAAAATTAAATTGTTACACTAAAAATTAAAATAAGGATTTTGTATTTTTAAAAACCATAAAACTAAAACGATCACGTGTTTTATATGTTTGAGTAAGCTTAGAGATTATTTTAGACCCTAAACACTTATGAAACCCATCGTTCAGCCGGCTGACGTAAAATTTGAATCAAATTCTTGACGATAATTATCCAATATTTGGTTACAGAAGGCGTATGGATAGGTAATACTATTGAAAAAGCTTTATAGTGGTTATTAAAAGCCAATCTTCCAATGCTCCTCCTGACTTCTTTTATTTTTAGATATCCCGCCCCTTAACCCGCCACGACTTCATTCCTCCCAGCAAATTATTGACCCGCGTCTATAAAGCATGAAAATTCTTTAATTAAACTCAAATATAAATCTATTGTTCGTGGTTAACGCCTTTTTGTTAAAGGATATTGCCGCTCATCAATTTAATAACTCATTCTGATGGCTGCCTACAACAATAATTTGTTTTTTATTAACATCATAAGATGGAAGGATGATGTTTGTGTAGCTGTATTAATAATTTGCTTATTCTATCCAGGTCAAAATATAACGATTAAAAGCAGGACTTAGTTTCTTTCAATACTAGGTAAATTCACCTGTGTCCTATGTGCCCACAACCATGTAACAGATTATGTATTTTTAAAAAGTAAGAAAAATAATCCAGTTTGTTATGTACTAAACTTTAACACTCTTCTTTGAGATAATTTACTGTCGATCACAGAACAATTGTTACAATAATTGTATGTCAGAATTAGGCTGCGCGAGACTCAAATTATCAATAGACCAATATCCAATTAGAAAGACCTCACTGTTTCTTAATGTCAAGTACATTAAGAAACGCCTGAGGTCTCCTAGGGACTAAGTACTGTATTGATTTCTTAAAAATCATATCGCAGTATAGCCGAATATCGTTAGCCTAACCTTTTACACTTTTTAGGTTTAAAGGCAATTTACTAACATTTTGTAACTATTCAAATTATGCTAAAACTTCTGATAGGATGGATAGTTTACGACAATAGTCAAACGGTAAATTCGCAGTCATCACTCTAACTTGGCCTAATTCATTAAAATAAAACACCTGTTACTTTGATTCAAGTACTCAAACAAGCTTATATAAGCAAGGGATAAGTAAATGTTAATTACGGTCGCAACCGACCTTTTCGGAACACGTGTGTAATTTTAGTTATACATACGTAACTATACGTTTAAGATCCCGTAAACCATACCCAACAAATCAAAATTAATCAATGTATTAAATAACATTAATCAACATTATTGTAAATTTTTAATCCAAGGAAAATGCTATAGAAACAATAAATATGTTTTACCTACATAAGACGTCTTGATAAATTTATAAAATAATTTTTTCCTTCAGTTCATTAGATGTCATACTGTAGCTTATACTGCCTGCGTCATAAAGTTCAGTCCCTTTAAGGTTCGGATCACCACGCGAGGTGCGCGGCGAAATTCGCTGAGACGTTACAATTTAATTAAGACGAGGTTTCTAATTAATGTTTCCTACGCCGCCCGTTTCCTTGATCCTTGCCCATTCACTTACAAGATCGACGCGAATGATTTGTCATGAGTGTGACAAAAAATATGTATCCTAATTAAATTACAATGCATCCCTTATTTTTATGTAATAATGCTTAATTTTATTAATCAAAACAACCCCTAACAAAAACGTAAGTGTATATCAAGCAAGACGGCATCTTATTCTAGATTGTGAAGTTTAAATAATTTTTTTTCGTACATAATAGCACCGCGTTCAATCAAGAAGAAACAATTATGTTCGATCACTATTGATTGACAGTAGAAAAAGGCGCCACCATAGTTTATATATAAGATAGCTTTCTTACAGCAAGCTACCTGCCATCCGTATAACTTTTAAACAGCTTTAGTTAAATTTCAATCACTAGACAAATAGAGCCATTAACTTTTAAGTATTTAAATGGCTATAAATTGTTTCAAAGTCACAAATTTTAAAACACGAGTACGCAATACAACCGATTCTAAGCTCGGTATAAATGATCGAAGAGTTATCTAAAAAAAGATCTTCCCAGCCACCGGGTAAGTGATGTCTCAATAATGACATGAGGTTAAAATATCGTGGGTTACATCTCGATATGCAGACAAAGCCGGGGCACGTCACAAAGGAACATTGCCCCAAGTATTTTGTCACTGTTGTACCGATCGAATCGGTCCGCACAAGAAATTGTGCCCATAAAAACGTACACCGACATCCGAAAGGGTTGCTACAAATTTCTATCAAAGGCATGCGATTATCTCGAGACGATAAAAAATTAAATGACGTAAGGTTGAGTTGTTAATTTCTATCGTTCGATAATAAGTAACCCGCGCCCAAATTAATGTACGATGTCACGCAAGCTGGTATAATTAAATTAAATATAGTTACCAATAGTCTCTACATATTAATAGAAACAAAATGTATCCTTCTTACTTAACCGTTTTTTTGAGGTCCCTAAACAAGACATCAAATCAATCGTTTTGTTTAGAAAGTATTTTGAAGCAATCATCCCATTATTTTTAATAAGGTATACAACATCTGCC
>JWHW01028771.1:752851-768446 GCA_000931545.1 Papilio glaucus | reverse complement strand
GATGTCACGCAAGCTGGTATAATTAAATTAAATATAGTTACCAATAGTTTCTACATATTAATAGAAACAAAAAGTATCCTTCTTACTTAACCGTTTTTTTGAGGTCCCTAAACAAGACATCAAATCAATCGTTTTGTTTAGAAAGGAGTTTGAAGCAATCATCCCATTATTTTTAATAAGGTATACAACATCTGCCCGCTGGAGTAATGTTTAACTTACTGTTTCGTTTTGGAATTAGATTAATCCAATGAAGTCTACACTGATTTCAACAATATAAGAAATTATTTTTTTACGACTAAGTCATGGAGGAAGAAACAGAAATTAAAATTAATACCTTACCGTACGAAGAGGACATCGTAATTGAAATTAAGCCCACATTTATTTAGTATTAAGCTTAAAGCTTTTAGATAAAAGAACAATTACCCAAATTATAAAATGAGATTATGTCTAACAGATCGATATTTCAAATAAAAATTTGTCATTTGAGCTATTAAACACTATTAGTATCAACTAAATACTATCGTGTTCATTAATATTAAAGATTTATCTTCACAAACAACACTTTGCTATCAATAACATAAACAATATTAAATTTTGTCGAGTACATGCGCGTCAGAAGTAATAAAAAAACCGGTTTTACCTTAAATTTATATCCGCATAAACAAAAGCGGGCCAGAACATCGTTGGTGTCATATTCATTATTGATATTTTTATACCTCGCCACCCAGAGAGCAAAAGCGTTGAATAAAATATCAATTAGAGCACTTTTCGTGAAGTAAAAACTACCTTTATTTCTCAATTTACTAAGTGAATTCGTTGCCGGCATATTGGCGTATGTCATTTACTGTTTTTGCATACGTCGTCCTCGGTTTGGGCGGTAGGGTAATGGGGAAAGCGAAGTATTTATTACAACGTGGGCCCCTTAAGTTGAAGTTCGATTGTGCAACAGAAATATATGCTCCGTATTAAATTATGAAAATTAATCGACTCGACGTAGTTGCTAAACAGGAAATTGAGGCAATTAGAAAAACATCAATTAATCGCATCGATCTCGATGTTGTAACCGTTTAATGGAATGGAGTTGATTGTTTATGGAACTTTCGGAGCTGCGATCTTCCCCTTAACAGTTGCGAGTTTCGTGTTTTTAGACCTCACGACAATGTCAGTACGTATGCGTAAACACCAGACCTCGGTAACACGTATTTTTTGTACTTTGATTTATTGTTTCATGTTTCAAAAGTAGGTTTTTGCCCCGTGCCACACGCAGCTTTTGTACGACGTATGACTTTCGTTTATTGTAACTCAATGCTCATAATGACTTACGCAGTACAAAAATTCGACAAATATGTATTCAACATTATCCATTTAAAATAAAGTGGATTGTTACAAGTGCTTTTTAAAGTAATAAATTTCATATAACGGTTTTTACATTATGCGAATATTATATTTCAAATAAAATTAATGCAAAGTATTTTACCTTTTATAGTCGTTAAAAACTGTTATTCTTTAGATTTTTTCATTTTTAAAATATGATTCTGCTTTATACATATTTTTTTTCACTTATATGCCTAGTAGTAGTAGCCTACCAAATTTTGGTTATTATAAAAAAATGAAATATTCCCTCAAGTCAAGCAACAAAGTTTTGCTTCTCGTGTCCTACAAGTGGAGTACGGTAGTCGTCGTACATTGAATTATGTAGATGAGTGATTTATTTCCACGAAGTGAAGTTCTTGACACAGAAAATGCATTATTTGTAACACAAAGACTTACGCAGATTGCATATTAGCAGAATAAACTGGAAAGGCTTATTGGATTACTTAGGACCAGTAATACAATAAAGTATGTAATTTCAGCGTGTAGTTCATCTTCTTGTTTTCCTAGAATAGTGCACGTGACCTATCTAAGTGTTTATCATAACATCATCTATTTTGAACTGGAGCAGAAATATACAATCAATAAAGTCCAGTCCAGTTTGAGAAAGTAGCGGATATTTTACTTATACTTAAATATCTTGGAGAGAAACGTGATGTCACGTGCATACCAAACTATCGTGAACCATACAGGAATCCTTCGCGTCGTATGTTTAGCGTTCAAAAAATAAAATAAACTTCGGTTATAAAATATTTTCTTTCCGATTATGAATTCACCTTAGGTGTAAAGAATTTTTTTTTTCCAATTTTTGCGCTCGATATTCGAGAGAAAACCGGACGGGATACAGGACGAATGAGCTGATATTGGTGATGTTCTCAGAATATTTCATAAATATGATCGCCGTAATACATTTAACGAAGTTAACTTAGGAAGATATACTACACTTCATTATAAAGCGAAGTGTTATTCAAACATAATTAAAGTGAAACAGGTAAATATAAATGGCAGAGGTATCATGTAGCCCAGATTACAAAATAAAGACATTACAATAAGGCCACCGCGTGCACACCTTCTAATTGACACCTTATTTAAATTCCCGCAAGCGATTATTTTGGAACTGGACTCCAGTATGTTGCTTATCAGGTTTGCAAATAAAATACACTTGTTTATTAAGTGCAGATATTTTATATTCGAATAATGGTAAGCATCCTCCCTAAGCGATCTGGTAATTTCATTGCCGTTTTATTCCGTTAGCGATCTTGGTATTTCTTATGTACTGTAAAAAAAGGATTAAATGTCTGCATATTTTTCCCGCAAGAAAGAATAAAATCTAGAATTTAATGCAACGACGATTTTATCATTAATTAATTTGATATGTCATCTCAATGTAAATGTAACTTTATTTATGGAAATATCCCAGCACAATTATAAGGACTTGACGGCGTTATTCGTATTGGTAGGAATTAAGTTCTCTTCAGGTAAACTAATAAAACTCGGTGTGTTTATATATTTCACTTATTTTTTTAAACAGTACCCATATTTTACTACACAGTTTTTAAAAGTGAAAAGAAAATATAACTCAAGTCTTTGTAACCCATCTGTTAAGTAGAGGTAAATATTGCTAACTGCTTTTTATTGTTCCGACATCCCGTGACATATTGTCTTAGCGTAGGAAACTCTACCCCTGATAATGAGAAGAGGGTAGGACAAACATCAGTTGTAATAAAACAGTAATTTCATCAAGTACTTTTTTACACGAAAAATGATAAAAACATGAATTTGAAACAAGCACATAGAGACTATTAGGTCAAACGCACATACATATATATTTAACTAGCTGGCTCGGAAATTTCCTTCCGATTTATAGTTAATTAACGCCCCCCGCAACCCCCCTTGCGGGTGGCATTTCGTAAAAAACCCTTGTTATCTGACCTCTACTCGGCGAAAGGAATATTCCTTCAAGTCTCTAAGCTATATGGTTCCAGATATATCCTGATGAGTCAATAGATACCTGGAAATCTCATATCTTTCTGATCCTCTCATCTCTTCTTATAATAACAGGAAGCATATAAAAAAGTAAATCACGAAAAAGGAACCGAAGGTTAAATACATAATATATATGGTAAATTGGATCAATTAAATAAAATATGTTTACGAACGGTGCGCAAAGTATAGATAACGATATAGCATCGGAGTGCTGCTGTAAAGTATTATTTTAATGAAAGCACGGAATATTTACACTAGCGGCTGAGCGTGCCCCGCTGTTAGTGGACGGCCTCTCGGGGTGTTCTCTATAAGCGGTAAATCGCTTTTTACCGTATAATCCATCCGAATTGTAATTGAGGGAAACTCATTAGTTATTCATCGTCTGTAGGCCGGCACCCCGCCGCGGCATCATGTCATTTGATCGGCATTTCATCAATGCATTAACACATTGGACTCGATTTAGTTTTTGCTTGATCTAGCGAGTTGCTACTTCAATGGAATATTCTACCAGTTTCTTACTTTACTCGTATTTATTTATGAATACAGTAAACTATTAAAAATATGAATTTACAAAATGGGACAGTGCCATCGAATAATCATTCGTCAGACGTCTTACGAAGTGACATTTGCTCGTATAAACATAAATTATTTTACGTATTGGATCTTTTCTCTTATCAGTTAATTACCAAATTATTTGTTCACTAACTACTAATACTACAAAACCATAAAACTATTCGTTTATCTTAAAGGGATTCGTATTTGAAGACGTATCTATACTTAATTTGAAATATAAATTTATAATGATTATTTAATTGCAATCAAAGAATGCAAACTTTATGTACAATGGTCATGATCATGATTAATATTATGAAAATTGAAGATTTTTTATTTGAAACTTAAAAAATACTGGAAGTTTTAAATTGTTCTTTCAATATTAAAAGCTACATTATCTACATTTAATATCGGCTGTTTTTTGAATAAATTCTCATACAATAATAGAATTCATACGAGCGGCGCCGGGCGCGAACACCAAGTGTATAAAAATTAATAAAGACGACTTCGTTGCGGTACCTATCTAGTTATTAACTTGTCTATCTACATTTCCCTGTCGCATTTGAGAGTTAATAATTGAATGCTATATTTATCTGACCTATTAGGACCAAATGCCTTAAATAGTATTCTTAAAAATATTGACAAGTACAAAAATATTAAAATATTTTATATATTATCTATGTATTTTATATATTATCTGGCTTGTTTCAGGTTTTATTCATATTGATGTCGTTTGTTCCACTATTTCTTAGAGATTTAATTAGATCGAATCTCTTCATTGGCGCTTGAGACAAAAAGATTTGGGCCACAGTCTTGTGAACTGAGGATCTCGGTATCCATTTTATTTATTTATAGCGTCGTAAAGCTTTAGATTGCTAATTAGTTTTATGGACATTTTATTTAAGTTACAAAACTGTAACATTAAGAAGTTCTTTTTATATAAAACCTTTACTTTTCAGAGCATGTAATATTATGCAATTCATTTATATTATATACCTTTACTTTAATGTTAGTGTGTTCAGTTATCAAGTTTTCATCATCTGCAACTTTAAAAAATCTAATCTTAAAATCAATTTACTGCTTATTAAATATATAATTTGTTTCTTTTGACATTAAACAAAGAAACTAAGTGTTTTCAATTACATTAATTTCTTCTAATTATATTTCTTTGGGTTCAATATACGATACCAATGAACGACACCACGTGCGGACACTTGGTTCACTGTCAGTCGAGCGTTCATTGTCAATTTGTGACTGTATTTTTTATTGGCACCAATTATTGAAGGAATTACCGGCTTCAGTTTAATCGCCTATAAGATTTTTTAGTTGGGATAAATAACATTTTTGATGTTTACCATAAAATCAAGAAATAAACTTACTAGCTTAAATTAGTTTAACGCTTTTTACTATTTCTAAGGAATAGGAATACTTTTAAACTATTCGTTGTTTTAATATGGTTTGTGACTGTTCTAATTCGAATATCCTATATTGTATATGACAATGTACAATATAATCAACCGTTTGTTTATGAAATATGTGTTACAAAAATGTATACTCCAGAACATATATTTTTAAGATATCTATTTACATTAGTATTCTATGATTGTCATTTTAAAATGAATAAAAAATAAACATTCCAGAATATTATTATAAAAGGATCATCCAAATTTCTGTATAAATTTTAACAAGCATATCACGTTCAAATCTACAAATAAGTTTAGTCCCGTCCCAACCGCTAAGACAATAAAAATCTGGCGCCAACTCGTCACAGATTATGACACGTTCACAATAACGACGTTCAAATTATCACTACGTGACAATTCACGGGGCTCTTTTGTTTTTTTTTCTCAACTAAAAGTAAGAGTTCCGACATCTATTCCATATTGTCGCGTATTCGGAAGCTTGATTGCTGGCATGAATTGAATAGCAATGAGATGGGGTTTCGTTGTGAATGGCTTTTAAGTTCTTTTAAAGATATGAATGAAGTAAAAAAACACAGACACTTATAAGGACTGCTGACAGAAGTTACAACTCAAAGCAGGTGGGAAGGCGCGCCAATAGTTCAAAAATAATAAACAAAAAAAAATTCTTTCTTGACAATAAAATTCAAAGTTGAATACAAGAAAAATAAATGAAAAAAGTTGTCGAAGCATTTCCAAATAAGCATGTTGCTGACGCGTGGTGTTGACGCATGTTGATCACGCGAACCTTTAAGACTTTCCCCCTTTCAAATAGCGTCAAGACGGGTAAAGAAGTTTTCACTTTTAAAAACCTTTCGTTATTGAAGAAAAAAGTTCATAGGTTAAAAAAAATATGAATAATAGGTGTTCTTACATGTTTCAAATGAAATTCCGGTGTTTTAGAATATGTGTCCCTCACAACAATGTGTTACTACGTCGATCACTCATACTACCACCACACCTACTAAAAAATTGCCACCAGGGAAACGGTACTCCTGATAACTGAATGGTTGGGATGCCCACCTGTAAATCTTGTAGCAGACTGATTTCTACAAGATTTCGAGGTGGATGAGCGGTTTGGGAGGTCGTTCCAAGCGACTAATACCAATGACCGTTTCTTATGTTATATGTGATATAATAACGTAACTAATCACGGTAATTTCTTATCTGATAAATCATGGTGAAACACTTACAATACAAACCTCGAACGCTAGGATTATACGAGTAATGTTGCAGACATAAATGTTTTATGTCAAAATGCTATGTTCCTCTCGTGGACCTTTACAGTACTTACTTTAAAATCATTTTTGATTCTTCGCTTAATTCACTTTCTTAGTGACTACGAGCCTCACTACCGTTCATTATATGAATACATAATCTAATAAAATTTGGAATGTTATAATAATAAACGCGTCTGAGAACTCCAATTAATCGGTCTTACATTTTCATTCATACAACGAGCGTAAGCAATTGATTGAACCCAATTGCGTGAACTGGGACCTTTATTACCATCTTGTCACTTTATAGCACATGCATCATTCGGTTAATATTTTATCGTACTTTTCTCGTTGGTTTCAAGTTTTATGGTGACAAATTAAAATTTTAAATACATTTATACATACATTAAATTTTAACAGTCGTAGAGCCCGTAAAAACAGCATCTTTTGTTTTGTTTTGTGAAATACCACGGCCCATAAGACCGTCATGAAGTAGTATTGCGGGTTTCGTGTAATGACTGAGGCGCCGGAAGCCCAATTTTAGTCATTCCCTTTTCCATCCTTTCCTAATCAGGATAGAATGGGAAGGGTAAGAAGTTAGATGGGAGGGGATACATAGGAAAAGGAAATATCGTTTTAGTAAGTATCCCCTCCTCTATCAATGGATAGTTGCAAATGCGTTGCCTACCTTTCATTAAAGGTATCTTAACTTAAATACTATCTACTCGTCGATCGTACCAAATAATCTCAACTTAGATGACAAAGATAACGAGATCGATGTCAGTTTATCAATTAACTAATAATTATCTAATATCAATTGTAATTACGTATTTAAAATTAATGAGAATAATTCCCAAATAATTTGTAAAAAACATATTTTTGAGCATCTCCTATAAATAATGACAGTCGCTCCAATAAACTTATCTCATATTAATAAAAATCATCTAAGATTTGTCATTAAATTGTAATTAAATGTTATATGAGAAATGATTGGAAGGAGAAATTCTAATAAAATACTTGTAGCACTATTGTGTCATACTAAAACGATGAATTTATAACCTTTAAATTAATCATAACCTTCTTTCGTAAGACTTTCGACATTTTATATATATAACGATACATCAAATGGCTCTTAGATATCGTCATCAGAACGATCGTAAACAAGTCATATGCCTACGAATGTTTGCGAAATATCTATGAGTATCTAACAAGAACCTCGTGCTGTGATTGGAGGAGCGAATAGGTAAGGAAAGGCGAAAGAACCGCCAATAGGAGGCTATAGCGTAACAATAGGCACGGTTAGTTAAGCCTGTAAGAGACCACGCTTAGAAATAGCTTTTAATTTTGCGTCACGATGCGAGCTTGAGTTAGAATCTCGGCATACTTTCACTTGCGCATTCATTAACTTTAAAACAGCTAACCGAAAATCAACCTTGTGGATCTAGTTTTACGACTAATAGGAAATTGGCCGTTGTTTTAAGGAAATTTGTTAGTGTGGCATATCGGTATGATTAATATAAGAGATTAGAGAGGTTATCTTATATGCGCTCTGCCAATGACATATACATTTACCTAATACATATTCTATAAATTACATATATATAATTGCTTAACTTTTAATTAATTATATATTTAATTTTACATAACAATCATGAGAAATGTGACGGTACGATTATATATAAAACTATTTTTACTACAAATTCTAGAACATATCATGATCAAAAAAGATCTTAGAATATCTGCAGAAAATAAATTATTTAATTTAATTTTTATTATATTGGTGAATGATGTCTTATAAGATATTTAGATAAGTTTTTTTTTGCAACTTGGAACTTCTTACGAGTTAGTGAAAATAATGAATGCAAAAATTTATATCTCTTAGCATCAGGTCCCGCTCTTCCCGTGACTTTACAAAAAGTTTAGTGCCCTATGTTTATTCATGGCATCATTTAAATTCCTTTAATTCTTGTAAGACCTTCTAATAAGAAACTAGTTAGAAACTGCAGAAACATTAATGTTTGTCATATTGCCAACTGGAAATACTAAATAATGAATACATTGTAAGCGAGGACTTGTGTAAAATAAGAATTTGACTAATGCTGAACAATGTTGCGTTTACACTTAAGTTATTTACACAAAATATATCAACTTAAATTGTACATGTTTAAAGAGTACCTTAAATTATATTCTTGACGTATAATAATTGAACCTCGCACGTGGTTGTCGGAATTATTATAACCCGCCGAAAATGTTGGTCCCCAATAAGACTTACACCTTAAATATGGATAATTGTCCCCTACCCACTAATTTAAAACATCCCGCCGCAAATCGGTTACAGAGTACATATAAAAAATCAATTTGAGAGCACTCTGACAGTAATTACGATCTTGTATAGAAGTTAATTAACACTTAATTGGTATGTCTGGCTGCGTTGGTTTTGATTGTAGATGCTTCGGAAGTGAAGTAACATTGTTGAGGAACTCTTTTTACTTTTTATATTATAAGGGCTTATGCCCGTAAGTAAGAAAGATTACGGATTTTCACTTAGGACTTTCCTGATACACCGTGCTCCCTTCTACATCCATACATCACACACATCACCAATCTCGTGGATATTAGGTATATAAGATGTAATATAATACGCGTATAGTATAATAATATTATATACTTAGACGCAGGCTGGAGTTGCCCTATCACAAAATGAATGCATTATATAACCGTCGATATTTCTTTTGAAATTAATTACGACCCCCTAATTCTATAAAACTTATTTACCGTTCAGTACTATTTATTATTGAGTAGGGAGAGAAATTTGAGAAAAATAATTTTTCATCAAAAAGTAAAATCACCATAACAGTGTCACCTATATTACTATCGGACTCTCCTATATTCCAACTGGAATCAAAATTCCATTGAAATTGGTTGAGCACCTTTGAAGTTGTGCACCTATTGACACTGTGATTTCTGATGTTAAGTATTTAGTTACATTACTAACAAAAACCAGGTGAAACAATGGGTTCTTCTCTAGTACGAGCCTAAGCCCTGTTGAAGATTCAACAAAAAATACTGATTATTTTTCATACAAAATTATACATGCAGTAAAGTTAATTGATGGGATTGAGAAGTTTTATTCGCGTTTATATATATGAAATACAAATGTGTGAATATAGAATTTGTTAAATTATTGAATAGCAAATAAATTATAACTAAACAAAATAAGATAAAAAACAATCAATTGATGAATAACCATTAGTTTGATAAATTAAACATTCACTTATTCGATAGCGAAATGGAAAAATAACACTATACCGCGCGAACTCTTTGCAAAGAGAATAAATAAGATTCATCGCGGTGCTTACAGCACTGAGCATCTACGTGCTGTTCGGTTCCCAAGATATTTATTGTAATGTGCGACATTATCGTAAACAAATATAGATATGCGATGTGGTAATAATTTTAGGTACGACATTACTGCTTGGAACATGTACCTTTTGTTATTAAATATAATTACCGATATTTAATAACGAAAGGTATTCTATCAGATTATTAAACGAAACTATTAATTATATCCAATTTTTCAAATCACTTTCTATTATTACAACACACTTTAATTATCAATATATCTAATACGGTATCAACATGCTTTGACGTTACTAATAAAATTACTTTGATTGTGTTCTAAGAGTTGTTAACATATAAATTGTGACGTCAAAAGCTCATCAGAAGCTTTTACGATTTTCTATATAAATATTCAACCCAACAACATATCTATGAATGTCACTATATTGTTTTTATCTAAAATATTTTATTTGAGTTTTAGCTTGAATACCAATAAACTCCAGCCACTCAGAAATCCTATATTTCCAAAAGTCATCTGGTTGTGCTCATCTACATTATAAAGGGAAGTCGTGTGTTAAATTATACGTTCCTCGGATCAGCAGTTTTGATTGTGCGTCGATATTTCAATCAGGCTGCTCTTTTAAAATATGCATAAATGTGATTCACGTTCTATGTATAACTATTTACAAAATAGACATAAAGGTATGCATAAAGATATAAATTTATCTGATATTTATGTGAGATTTTCTTGAATTTTTCACTTGCAATTTATTCATTTCAAATAAATAAAGTTCAATTTCAGATTTAATATTACTATACAAATAATTGCAACTCAAAAGACCGTTGAGGTTCCTCATTTATCAACAACTTGATATAAATATTATGATTTCGACTTGAAATTGTTATTTTTTGTGTATACATAATTATTTATAAGTATGGATTAAGTATTGAAGATAAAAATGTTTACGAACTACCGCGGTAAACGCTCGGGGCGTGCCTAAAACGTTAATCGGCGCACTCGGAGGCAGCAGTCGCGTGGTTGCCCACTATTAAGAATGTCTGTTCTGCTACTAGTCGAGTAGGTAGCTAATAAATAACACGAATTATACAGTGTGGTAAGCGAGCGTGTGATATATTGTGGTATTGCCACAGCATTGCAGCGTCGCTCTATGTCAGCATATGCAGAAATTATACCCAACCGAGATGTTTGTGCTGAACGTTACTAATGCCCGTAAACAAACGTGTAGGTCTTTTATTTTCGATTGTTATTTCGTAAATGATAGGCCGGCGGACGCCTATGCGAGTTATTGCCGAGAGCTTCGCTTTATTTAAACGGCGAAAGCGTCGCTCGACGTTTGTCCCGATGACAATCAGAATCTGTCTGTGTCCGTGTATGTAGTCATATCATTAATAAAGCTTGTATCCTCGGTAAGAGCGAAATCTTTTAAGTTTTAACGTTGTGTTGGTAAAATTTATTAAAGTTTACATTCAATCATTATTTTTTCTCTTGATGCGATGTTAATAATGACTTTTAAAATTGACTCATTGGCGGCCGTATCGAATGGTAATGCGTAATTGATACGGCCACTATTTTTTTTTAGTCATTGAGTGACAGGATAATTACGACGGTCTACTGAAAATACCGTAGACTGAATAATCAATTCTGGCTCCATTAAGAACGACGTCATAATGTAATGAAATAATCGTCGAGACGACTTCTTTATTTTGATATTCATTTAATATAAGACTGCAATTTAAATCAATTCCTTAAGTTAATTTTGACATATTGGAGAAGACACGAATTGCATTTTACATAATATATATTTTTTTATGAATAAACTAGCGTTTGCCAATCCCACCCGGTGATGTGGGCGAAAGAGGTGGTTTAGCCTATTCACTCTTCTTTGAAGATATCCACGTCATAATTGGATGGAAGTACTGATTCTGGCAACTTGTTCCAATCCTTTGCCGTACGCACAATTAATGAAGATTCGTATAGATAAATAATAGATAGGTAGGTATTTGGTAATAAATTTCAAAAACATATTCCAGCATACTATTAAATTATTTTTCATATTTACGCAAACATGACACGTACATATATTTTTTATTATCTGTAATGACAGTATGTCCGATCTATGACGTCGAAACGAATATACGAAAATCATTTATAAAAATATGTCAAAGACCATAAATTCGAACACATGTATAGAAAACAATTTTAAAATCAAATGCTATAATTTTAAATTAATTCATAGAATTCGTTTTATTCGATATGAATATTACTTAAATTATGATTTGACAATCGAAACTCCGCCACCTACAACCATTTCGCTTCGATTGTTAATTGGTTATCTTATTCGCTACTGCTCGAATCGATTAAGTTAATCACTTTCTCGGAATGGAGAAGTGTTAAAATCGATTTTAATAATACTCGACGAAATCTTTCTTTCGATGATTTTGATTGCATATTTACATAATAAAAAACTATCCAACTTAATTTCCTTGTAATTTGAAACAATCATTTTTGATTTGATTAATATGAAATCGTTTACAAATTGGTCGTAAAGCAATTTTTCTTATTAAAACGAGACCTTTAAATATTTACAATCGTTAAGGAACATGAAAGCATAAACAATATGGATTATTTTTGTTACTTTTAGCTTATATAGATCTTATTTATAAATATTGTGTGCGTTAATAACTTTTTGTGTTATTTAGTTATCATCACACTTTGTCGTAGTAGTAACTAACAAAATAAATTATTGAACCAAATGTTGTTGTCCAAAACTACTCGTGTTACGATGTTATCTTTGTTTTTACTTTTACTTAAATTAGTGCTTATTTTCTACACCATTTCATTCATTTTTTTAATCGAAATTGAAAATAATGTTTGAATTAGGCGGTTTTAGCTTAAAAAGGTTTTGATTAATATCGTTCCAATTAAATTTTCATTTATCTATGAATTAATATAAATACAATAAAATGGCGGAATATGTGAACCTGTATGTGGCGAGCTACTTGATCTGAAGATCACAGATCTGATTGCTGACCTTAGGAAGTAATTAGTATTGTAATGAAAATCATGTTACACAAGATATCGTGAACTTGACGAATAAGACGGCAACGAGTTCATAATATGCTAAGGCATGAAATGAAAAGCCTTAATTAAAAGTGTTTTAGACAGCACAGGTAGAAAAGCTTTTACGCTTCGTTTACGAAAGTTACGCAAAGATAACCGATTTCCATTATAAAGGGTCATAGGTTCAGTTCTCATTTTGCCCCAGTACATGATTATGTGGAGACAGTAGTAGAGCCCGCAACAACAACATCTGTTTGCACGGAGGGGCCGGCTTGACGGCAAGCCCTAAGAAACGCGATTTATTACTACTTGTTTTATCATCACAAATATATTTTCAGTGAACTAAGAAAAATAATTCGGTAGAGGTTTTTGTAATAAAATTTAAAAACACTTTATTTAACTTTACGAAAAACTATCAAACTTTTTTATTCATAACGAATATAGGAAGAAATGCGAAAAAAACATTTCTTAAAAATACTGCCATCTGCAGGCAGTATCGAAAAACGTATCATCGGGGTGCAACATTGTATCGATTTTAGTTTCGTCGCTTAGGGGTTGAAAATAGATGGCAGCTGTGTGCTGTTTTAAGGGTTGAAACATATACGATAATAAATAACAATAAAGTGTTTGGAAATATGTATGTATTTAGTTATGTTTCATAGCTGATGTCATAAGCGTTATCACCCAATGTTAAGTGAACACATCTAGTGTTGCCAATTTATCACCATTTTCATCTAATCCCAACGTTAAACACACGCTAGGAATATTGTCTGATACGTAACTATCAAAGGGTAACTCCATGCAACAACTTTTTTTTAAATAAATAGTAATTATATAATTAGTAATTTCCAAATTATTTAAATAACAATCCAAATCGCGAAACTTTCTTACTGATTGCAACTGAGTTAATTGTTTTTTCTACTTTATACACAATGTGTACAGTGGTCATTACCTTAGTTAACTTCTTAAGTTGATCTGTTTATATTTTGGTTTGATTAGAATGAAATATTTTTGTATTACCCCCGCAAATTGCTGATTCGCATAGCCGCCATTTTAGTACCGTAGTTTTGTGACATTGAACACTCGGTAAATTATTTGCTACTATTGTTGTCATCTTTGTTTTAAAATGAGTAGGAAAATACGTCACAGTCGTGCTCGTGATATTATTAGTTAAATATGAAAAACTAGTTAAAATCACAGTTGATCACGGATAATGAAAATTTGAGAATGAAATTAAATAATCTTAATCAAAACATTGATGATGATATATTATTAATATTTGGTTTTATTTTTAAAATATGTCTTTACTATAATTATATACTTCTTAATAGTAATAATTACATAATTTTAGTTATAAATTAATCTCTATACTGGTGGAGATGTTTTTTTTTAACTAGCTCTCTCAAACCTAGTCAAGGTAAATACTACCTTGTGACTGAGTTATGACATACTGTACTAAGAAGCACCGTAAAGTCTAATTTCGGTTGGTAAACATTCGAATCTCTAATAAATAACAAATATGCAACTTGCATAATCATCTTAACTTAAACTTATTAGTAAACAGATGTAAAATTTCGTCAAATAAATATGAAACCCAACTGCAAATTCTCACTCGATCCATAAAACTGCTTATAACGGAGACCGAGCGACGATAACGTAACCACAACCGTCCCTTAATAAGTTGCTAATGAGCTATTTCGTTAGGAATATTCATGGAATTAACTTTCGTGATTCGGTTATGTTTAGTAATTTCGAGAAGTAGCACAAAATCGATACATTGAGAAGTGTGCCGCGCGCGCGTCTGTCACACCTGCGCCCGACCTGCCGCCGTCTCGCCACCGGCCGCGTCACCGGCCGTAGCACCGCACAGGGAGCGACGCTTTTATTTAGCGGCCGCACATGCAAATAAAAATACCAGTTCTGACACCAGCTCTAAACCACTCAAAGCGCAATCGATAAGTAATCAAATTAATTATTCTACGTATAAAAATCTTAATACAAAATTACATAGGCATCTTATCAAACCATACAGCATCTACTTAATCCGTTAATCCAACACTTTAATTACTCCGCAAATAAAAATACGTCGCTCGATGCCTAGGTTAGGTGATACGCCGCACGCACCTGCCCTAAGGCGCAAAGCTCGTATTATCCGCAATGGCGGGCGGTACGTAATGTAAGCTCGGAATAGGTTGATTATGATAGAACTATTTGCAATACCCATCGCTAGCGACTTCTAATGTATACTATCATCTATACCGCATCGGAAGTACAGAGTTAATAAGATGGAAATCACTCTGCCATAGAAGATAATTTAACAAGAATTAAAATTGAAAAAAAAGCTCTGTTTAAGTTTTCTAGTTGAAAACTGTGTAGACCAAGTTAGGATAACAAACGTTAATAACGCAATATCATTGCCTATCCGTTTACAGCATCTATTCGGCCTAACGACTTAAATAGACGAAGCGGTCAGGTCTCGTGCTCCGTACAAGGTACTGGACGGGATAATTATGCGCAAAGACGTGCAACAATAGCGGCGCGAGCTGCGCTGCTCTATGGCATAATAAGCGCCGGCGTATTTTGATCGG
>JWHW01028771.1:730057-747651 GCA_000931545.1 Papilio glaucus | reverse complement strand
ATACATTGAAAATTAAACATTCATATTTTGAAACATGCAATACGAAGGTATTGTTTGCCAGTAAATAAATTTATACACAATAATCCTACTACTAGGTCGCTAATTTTTTGGCAATTTCTCTTACTATAAGCAACGTAGGTTATTAGATTATTGTTGACCTAGACCCATTAGACGTAAGGCGTAAAACGTCTAGATGTTACGACCTCCCGATAAAGTAAATTGTTTCTATTTGAAAATAATCCGTGCAATATCACATTATCATTTCTAGGAACAACAATCAGTCTAGGATCAATCTTCAATCGTAAATATTATATATGCTAAAATAAATAATTAACCTAAAAATATACCTTTAAGTGTAAATGAAAATCGAAATCTTCTTAGTTACCTAATCATATATTCAGTCTTAACCAACATTAAAATATTCTTTTAAAATACCTCTAAAACTATAGCACTAAAATGTTGCTATATTGATTAGTCAAGCGAATTGCTACTTATTTACTGCAATACTTCAAGCGTAAGAAACGTGCGGAGACCAATGCGAATGTTCACGGTGGCGGGGTTGTAGACTTGAAGGCTGTTGTCCTTGACAAAGAGTGTACAGTTGCCGACAATAAGTGTTTGACCTAAATCCGTTGGCGTAACAGGCACACGCCCGAAGCTATTTTTGAACAACGACCGACTTGAAGTGGTCGCAAAGCGCCAAAAACTTATGAACCTTAATACTTTAAACGAGTATGTAATGTTTGTACATTATGTTTAGTTCTATATATAAAAAAGTATTAAAAATTTAAAAGACGAGATGATTTGAACACGCACAGAGCACAAGTTATAACATGAAGAAAAAGAAGGAATATGAAACAAGTTACTGGCAGCATAAGTAGATCACCCGAAGAGACCTGGCTACTACGACATTATCTTAGATTTTTTAAATATCACAAGGCTTAAATACAGAAAGCCTCTTGCCAAACTCTATGTAATGTAGATACACTAATAAAAATATAGCGTAGGAAACACAAATGATAGAATTAAAAATAGAGTTAGAAGGGAACAGTTTGGCTTAATAGTGAATGTTGTTCGGTGGTTCGGGCATGTTGAAAAGATGAATGAAGAGGGAGTAACAAGATGCTGTTAAAATGAGTAGCAATATTGGCAGGCGCGTCCCCGGAGAACTTTTATCGATCAGATTAATGACATACTAAAGAAAGGCGATATAAGAGTACCCGTAACAGAAGAGCATATATGCGTAGATGTATGGATGTAGAAGAAGAAAGAGAGATGTGCCTGGATCGCGTCAAATGGAATTCAATAATTTCTGCCTACCCCGCTGAGTTATTGATATGCTTTTTTCATGGTGTATCTAAGCGCATCTCTTTATTCATTGAAATTAAAAATAAATCATAAAACATTCTTTACTCACCTGTTATATTTAAAATGTATAAAAGATGACAACATTTTAGTCGTCTGTACTTATTGCGCCATTTTTGGAGTATTTAATTAATCAGCCAGTTTCGTAGTGTCATAAATTCTCGGCCGCCTATAAAATTCATTAATTGCCCTTAATGAATTGGACTACGGTAGCAGGTAGGCCATACTAAAATATTCCGAATAGCTTCGCCGAAAATTTCAAAAAATACGTAACAGCTATGCCATCGGAGGGTACGAATCATCACCTCGTGTTATTCAGATGACAGCGGCCTCCTAAACTTTTATTTTAATTGTGGGACCCAAATATTTCACTGTTATACTATAAATATTTTTTTTTTAGCCGGGCATGTCTTGTGGTATTTCGACTACTGACCCATATTTAAAGGTTTTCATGCTTAAAGATCTCCGCACAACCATTATAGGTATAGTTTTTTTAATGTACTCTAAGCGTATTTATTATAATGTGTAAACTTTCACTTGACCTCATTTCCACCTAATATTTAGTGGTGATGTAGTAGAAAGATGATTTATTTCATAACTTTACGATCCAGACGAGAAATAAATAGAATATTGATATTAACACTTGGGAGTAAGTAACATGCACTTAACATTAAAATACGGCGTTATCCAAGTACGGAATCAGAATTTGCAAAACCGTAGAACGCTTATTTTCGGTAAACAAAATGAGGTATATTTTTAATAATATATGACAATAACTTATTTTATATAAAGAGCTTTTAAAATAAGAGAAATCGTGGGAGTATCATATAAAACAAATTATTAATAATTAAATCAGTAAATTGTTCCTTTTTTGTTGTCTTGCATAAATCTTAATTATTACAAAAGTATCACTATTATAATATTCAATATATAAAATTCAATACTCCTATATTTTATATTCGTTGACTTTGTGTTAACGTTGTAATTTAGTTGTGTTACTTGAAGCGATTTATCAGTCGCCTAGTGTCGAACGTTATCGGCTCGAGTCAAAGGGAGGCAGCGGCGAGCTATTCAAATAATTAGGCCCGATACCGCCACCGGCTCCTCTGGAATTGAACCGCATAAAAGTTGTCGAGGGAACGGTCGCTACAAAAAGTGTACCAACGTGATATATCTCGCCACTACAATTTATACTTGTTTGACGGCCGCTCAGCTCCCTGCTTGCCTCCCGTATTAAGTCGTGGTTCGATTTAGGTTATATCTTAGTATGTTATTCATTTTTTGTGTGATCAAAACTTAGTTAATTTTTCTAATTAATGTTGTAAACAAAAATTTAAAAGAAAAACAAATATAATATTATTTTGTATTATTTCTACATTTATCATTTTTATCATAAGACAAACGTTTTATTAATTCGTATCGTCCATATATCAAAAACTTATTCTATAGTCTCCCTTAATATTTTTATTTAACATGGTAATAAAAAGCACGTTATTAATTTTTAAAAACTATGTACTTACTTGGATACTGAGAGTAGAAGTTATATGGCGCTAGTTATGTCATGGAGAAAGATTATCAGCTTAATATCCAACTTGGTCTTACGAGTATCAATGTCTTCTAAAGCAAGTAATTTCATATTTTTTTTATAAATCCTAACTTATTGTTACAAAATTGGTAGTTGTTAGTACTTTGAAATAATTATGTTACAAAGAAAAAAATTACGAACAAGTTTCCATATTAACGCAACACTCCAACTTCGTTGCGGACACAAAAGCTTAATGATTGGAGATTTGTGTTTATCGAGTTCATTCACCTAGCCAGGTGTTGAGTGACAGTCAATATTGTTACTTATCAATAAACGGAAGAAATTACGTATCTATAAGCGATAACCGACGTATTGTGCCGTACCTGACCTCTCATAATACGCCCCATATTAAATTTAATTTTAATAACATTCACAATCGGCTTGATTTTATCAACAGAGTATTTCTATACAGCTGTCAAATGTATTGACTGTAATGATGATATCGAAAGTGATATTCCCAAAAGGAATTGAAATGTTAAAGCTATTTAAAGATAGAAAGAATGACCGATCTATTTCCGTGGTCATCGGAATTTCAATCACGTTTGGTCCCAGACTATACATTTTAGTTGTTTTTATTTGTTTAAATTTGTAGTTACAAATACTCAGTTGCTCAAATATGACATCTGTACGATATTCTGCTCAATAGGTAGCAATTACAATTTCTGTGTTATTCAATAGAATTGAAAGGCGGGAAAGTTTGGTCAAATATAATTGTTGTTTAATACTCTGATGTTATTCTGATTCAATATTCAATTTGTTTTATGTAACATGTCAGTTACTCTCATCTAGACCGGGAAAGAAACTACGATGTCGCTCAGAGCTTTCGCTCTAATGAAGGTACAATCAAAAAACACCTCTAGCCCGGTGGTCCAACGCCAGTTACATAGATACTTCGTTATTATGCAGACCTTATCTTCGAACAAAATTAATCGAAAGTTGTATTTGTATCCGAAGTCCACTGAACTTAACTTTTTTTGTCCACTAATAATTGTAATAGCAAAAAACGTTAAATTTATCTTTAATTTCTTTGATCCGAAGGACTGCTGATAAAAATCTAAAGCAATGTCTAAAATAATATAATAATTAATAAGTGGTGATTCACCTTACACTCACCTTAACAGTCCTACCATGATTAGACAGTTAAGACAAAAAGAGTCCATGGACACCCAGATACCTTTCGTATTTCCTATCGTTAAAAAAAAACATTTAGTGATATATTTGCTCCGAAATCCAATTTATTATACGAATATATATGTTGAAGTGAAACCGATTAAATGAATACAATGTCTTGTCCGTAACCAAAAGTTATTCGAGAATCAAATTTGCGTGAAATAATCGTGTCATACACGCTTCTGGCTAATAACCAACAATTGATATATACCTGGGTGGGTTATTCATGCTTCGGTAGTCATTAGTTCGACGTGAAATTCGCTAATAGCATCTCAGTTTACCGAAAGTAGTATCGAACTGAAACTGTACTTAAGGGAATATTAAACGCTAACGTGTTGCTGGTAGACGATCATTACAAACAGCACCGCCCCGACGTCTGGCCTTTTGCGATTAAATAATCGATTATAAAGGTGAATATGCGGAGTAATCGTTACTGCAGACTTTTCCGCAATCATGCGGCCATACTAAAATGAAGCACAATCTAAAAACATACATAAAAATAAATAAAGTCCTTGTAATAAAAATAACATAGCAGCAATCGTGATAGTGTTTTACAACCCTGAACGTATGGGACCCTTATTATCTCTTAATGAATCGATTAATTGGACGTCAATGTTAATCATCCGCGCTCTGATCTCTCTCAAGTAATAAAAATATATTTCTAAGCCAATCTATAAGTTTTAATTTCTTAAAGGTAGCGCCTTGCCTTTAAAAAATATTTTATCTATAAACGACTTCTGAGGATCTGTAATAAGAGTTAATTTTTTATGGCAATATTTTAAAATACTTGTTTTGTTTCCACGATAACCGATTGTCGTCTATTTTTAAACCGAATACACTTTGACTAACTAGACAACCTTGTGTCTCATAGTGGTTCAGTTTAATTAAGGAGGATTTCAAAGGTTGGAATCCTAGGTATACCATTGTATTATCACTAGTAATCAAATCAATTTGTTTCATAAGAGAAGGGGCCAAGCGAGCGGCGGGAACACCGAGGTGATCACCGACACCCATAGACACCCGCAACAGAGGAACTGCAGATGCGTTGCCGGCCTTTTAAATCATCATTCTTCTAGTTTTAATGCCCCTTAAGACGCTGACAGGGTATGATTGTGAGAACAAAAATCAGTTGGAATTACGTTTCAACGCTTCGAAAGACATTAGTAATGTTGGAAATTACCAACCGCAAATTTTGTATTTGCATTAAATTTAATTCTAAAATCAGTGACATTTATCTATTTCTAAGTAACAGATCATCTCGGTATGATTGTGACCGCATCAATTTTCTTACCAATTTTCTGTTTCATTGCTTGAAATGAGGTAAGGCACGAGTCGAAGTTACTGAACTGAGACAATACTTTTTCGATCATTCCCCTTTACAGGATAACCTTGATAATCGAATATCTGGCAAAGATAATAAAATATTAAAGATTGTTAACAAAAGTATAAAATTAGTAAAAATGAAAACTCAAAACAGGTGGGAAAAAAAGTTCGTCGAATGTTTTTCAAATTCAAATAAGCATGTTGCTGACGCGTATTGCTGAAGAATATTGAGTATGTTTTTCACGCGAACCTATAAGATTTTTCTCTAGCAAATATCGTCTAAAGAAGTTTTCACTTCAAAAATAACAATGGTAAGAGACCACCGGCGTTAGATTACGTGTTAGCATCTGAACAAGACAGGCACAGTGATTAGTAGCTGCAACAAAGTGAGCTGCGTTGTTCCTGTGTTGATGTGCCGAGCGGGTTGTCGGTCTAAGTTTACGATCTCTTAACACGCAATCCACATCTACACCGAGAGCGCCGCTAAAATTGTCAGTCATCTATAATAATCTTGTAGAAAATGCATTAAAGGCGTATACGTTTTTTGCCATGTTTAAATAATCAGACTAATAAATTTCACGCCTATTTTAAAACGCATAGGTATTATTATAATGTAATATTGGCGATCTTCTTTTATTCAGATACTAGTTAGGCGAGCCACGCGATAGAGACTATATAATAAGGAAAAAACTGTAGACAAGGTAATCATAAGAATTCTCGAATGTGAACAAAATGACAAAAACTTTATGGCAGGTGCAAATTGCAATTTTTATTTATTTACATAAGGGTGTTAAAGGCAAAAAAATGTATGACAATGATGGCTTAATTATTGAACGGAGCGTGACCAAAGATAATGATTATAATTGTCATTAAAGTAATAGTGTCCGCTAGACGTAAACCGTAGAAAATTAAGTGTAGAGAGCAATCAGTAGCAGTAGATAATGGACGGTAGTCGCATAACGAATGAGTCAATCAGAGCTAGGGATGTGGAGAGTTCACGGAACCAATTGTCGGTCGTCGGTACGTAGAGTTTAGGCCGCTGTATCGGACTGGTTGCACGATTTGTTTGACAGCTAGTCACTGTTTTCCTGTCTTTAGTCTAAACTTGACCTTGAAGTTAGATTTAAGGTGACCATTGTATTGAAAAACAATTAACTACATTTTAACACATCTATGCATATAAAAATGAATCTATATTTCTCTTGGTCGCGGCATCACAGCTGAACGGCTAGACCGATTATAGTAATTCTTTTTTATTGCAACGAGAAGGTTCTTATGAAAGAAAAAATTTAGAAAATTTCGCGGAAATTTAGAAATGTAAGAAAATCTATATTAAACTTTACGTGTTTGATATTATAAAGTTAAGATAGGAGATATAATTTCAACAACCGCAAGTTAATTTATATTTAAATTAATTTTCTAAGTTATTTAAGTTTCAGATTCTTTAATATAAATAAATATCTTGTTAAACACCTTTAAAACATGAAGTATTCGTGATATTACAACAACAACGGAGGGTCGCAAAATAGACGGAAGATATTTTCAAGTCGGAGAATATTTTCAATCACCTCAACCGGTCGGACAACAAGTGTACGCCACACTAAGTGAAAGAAAACATTCCAAGTGGTGGTCCACAGATAGCAGCAGCTTCCATGATCGTTTTAATGACGGTGACGAATTGAATCTTCTACCGCCCACTGCTATTACTTTAATGGGTTTATTACTATACATATCGGGTAAAGAACTTGAATAGAGTACGCTTATTAAACTGTGTTATCGGACTTAAGTGATATTACTAACGTTTTATGGATAGTTAAAAAAAATAATTACAATAATTTCTTGTGACTAAAATAACATTCCCTTTCGTTTTCCAGTGCAAATATTATTATTTTATCGATTTATAGTAATCAAAATACGCTTTGTTTCTCTTAAATCTTAAAGTCGAACTGTTACTTTGAAATGGTCCGCTGTGTAAGTTTTAATTATGTCATTAGCTTTAATTCACTGTGGACGATCGGGCGATTTCTCATAAAGGCAGTCTCGTGAACAGTGTCGGATGGTAGCGGTCACGCATGCGCTACGATTAATTCAAGCCAATCAGAAGCTGATTACACGCATTATGCACTTACAAACTGTAGCTTGCTGGAACTGTGGACCTAACTACAATAGGAATAAGCGTAATATTGTTTTTGCCGGCGATTAGAACGTGAGTCTTAATAGCAGGTATCATGCAGTGTCGCAGGAGTGCAGCGTACGTAAGGACTTTATGTTGTCCTTTCCAGCGGCGCCTAGCTCCTGTGTATTTTAGATTTACTTTTATTTTTACAACCCTCAGTTCAATTTAATTTATTCGACGATTGTCAACCCTTAGCTGTACCGTATTTAACATGATTAATCATATAGATCTGAGGTCAACTTAAATTGGATTAAGTCAGTTTCTCTTTATATATACATATGATTAGGTATTTTATCAGAGCTTGCTTATAGCCTCTAGATACAAATGACTACTATAGTCAGGTTTAAATTTGGATGTAATTTCAAAACATTTTTAAACACGGGTTGTCAAGACTTATTACAATAGATGCATTTGCAAATATTTATCCCTGTAGTTGTACAATTGTTGGCTATATCATGTTTGGTCACAAAAAACTCATGAAGAAATCTGCGTGTCTAAGACCAAAATATTTTAAGGATATATGATGTCTCCAAATCAAATCCAAGTAGTTGTTCAGATCGCATATCACTGTGCAAATATGTGTTATAAAAAAGATTAGGCACGTGCACAACGAAGAATAAATAAGTACATAATTGCGATTACCTACTAACCTCTATAACTCACAAATTGATTGATTTGACTTCATGAATATTAAGTGTACCGAAGGGCAATAGATACCTACACTTGTTAAAAGTGACATAATCATTTAATCGCATTCCCTTTAATTTATTTCAATCGCTCTATTAATTTGTAACTTTTCCTCAAATAGCCGCGGCCATAAAACTGTTTTACTTTCAAATCCCATAATAAAAATTAACATAAAACTCGTAATGATAGACGATGTATTAAGTTAACGATAATTATCCACTGTCTTACTCATTTACTCGCAATTTAACAGTACAGACGCAACATGTTTTCTTAACAATTCCTTCAGGCGATTGATTGTTGAAAGCCCTAATACGATATTGTGGGAAATTATTTACACGTATCTATAATACATTCCAAACGAGTTGGTATAATGCGCAATGGTCATATTTAATTATATATTTAAAATTTATACGATGTGAAACAGGTGCTGTTTCAATCTCAGAAATAGGTATTATCTCAAAATCTTATTACAGAGAATGATTTCTTATGTTTAGAAAGGATATATTAAATTAAGCTACTCTTATAGATTTTTTTTGGCTAACCAATATTTAATCGAATGTATGTGTATATCCTAATTTCAATAGAAAGTATGGCTGGTATCCTGTGTTTAATTAAATTAAATCCCAAATCAAGGATACAACTGCAAGATCTCAAGATACTGCGAGATCATCCTGTGTCAGTCAAAGCAAAAATAAAAAAAACGGTACTTAGCCAGCAACATTGGACGTCAAACACCACATCCCTCACCCTCTTTACCATAAGTGCTACAAATTGTTCCAAACGTCGGGAACTTACATTGTTCAATAAGCTAGTTTTACCACTGTTGAATTATACTTTAACATGTTAAATTTAACAGTTGTAGAGCCAGCAACAACAACACCTGTTGCACGAATTGGCTCAGAGAAAGTAAGAGTGAAGTAGAAGTATTCCGTGTTACGCCTGATGAGTGAGGTTCTGGAGGCCTCTTCTACGGAGGGGAAAAAGGATTTGACGTGGAAGGGAATGGAGAGGAAGAGGAAATATCCTTTTTTCTGTTTATCTCCTCCTCTGTCACATACTTAAATAATAATATGATCAACTTAATGGCTAATGTAAAGTAAAATAATTCTAGGTTTTTATCCGACGGAAAATAATGATATTAAAAAAGAGTTTTAAAAAAATATAACCAAAAAAAAATAGAAGTAATTTTAAATTAAAAAAAAATCATTTCGTGACAATGTTATAGAATTGGGTTTATTACTTGAAACCACACCACCTAACCTAACCGTCATTTAGAGGACGCCCCGGCTTTAGGATAATTGCTTCCGATCACGACAATATTATGAATATACAAAGCCAGCCATTAAAACTCAATAAAAAATAAACTACGTAAGTATAGTAATAGAACTTTTATACAATTGACGCCTTGGGGGACGTCATAAATTTATCGATCAACGATAGTGAAAAAATTATTTGTTGCAATGAAATTAACCTCAATATCTTATTCAAGCGAAAATAAGACGTCAACCTGTGTGGGCACCGACCTCCTGCAATCACACCTTCCTGTAACATGCTGAGATCCGGACATAAGTTTTGACGCCATTAGAGATACGTAGAGATAAAAATAATCAAGCCTTGACCACAACAGGGTGATTACGTATTGTACAAATTCTGCAATGAATTTTAAACCGTATTTTAAGGCTATATGGTTTATATTTAGTCGAATGTATGATTGAAACAAAAACAAATTTATCATCCCATACCCAAACAACCTTTTGTACTATCTGATCTACTTATTCGTGCAATTTTTTGCTTCGTATTGTTTCTCGGGAAGAATAATGGTGTTTAAATTTTTGTTTTAAATCCCTTCCATAGGTGTGCAAATATTACGAGAAAAAACCACTCTGGGTGGCTTTCGGGAAACCTTATCTTCTGTAGGAATGCGGTTTGTAAGATTAAAGGTGTTAAATTGATGCCGAACACGCTTCTACTAATTTACAAAAACTAACTTGACGTCTCATTAACAAAATTAAGTAACGGTAATTTTAATCCCGACTTTTTTTATACTCGAGCGGTTTCTCTGAGTATATTTCCTTTCCTTTCGATTTCGAATACTATAAATTGTTCGATATCATTAAAGAAATCGAAACCTACGATGTGTTATTTGACTGAATGTCTCGACCACAATACAACCGCACAAAGGAGTCCAGACCGCGCCATAAAAGCGTTCCCAATAAAAAGTAAAACCGGAGTAAAGGAAGTGCATGGCGGGCGGAAATGCAAACTCTTATTGTGCGAACTTGCACGTGTTCCGGCACGTTTTGTGCACGCCCCTGGCGATATAGTGCGCCTAAAAAAGCATCGTGAAAGCCTTATTCGGTAGGGACCTATTTTCAGACATTAGGTAGCAACATAGCAGGCCACGAGTTCGAGTCGCAACAGAGATATAATATTATGTGAAATAATACCAATGAAAGATATAGATATATAAGAGATCACGTTTTTTATGGAACAAAGTGGCAAACAAGCAAGTAGTTACAACTTAATGAGTTGCCTACCTTTAATAGACATTAAAGGGCATAAACAGGAAGAAGGATATTTCCTATTCCTATCCATCCCCTTCTCCCTCGAAATCTCTTCCCCCTCCCTAACCTTATTAAAAAAAAGACATTCCCCTGAATTTAACGGTATTGTAATAGGTAGAGATGCAAACGTTACCCACTTTTAAATGAGTTATTCAAAATATAATATTATTATTGATCCGCCTAGAAAAATTTTCACTGTACAAATGTAACTAACAGCTAACGTACAATACGTGGAAATCCGGAAAATAATAGTCATTGGTATTTATTGTTAAGAATGGAACTAAAGCCGGCATATTACAAGTTGTACCCTTACTGTTTTGACTTGCTACTACCGAATATAACAAAAAAGCGCATAAAATTATAAATAATAAATCAATAAAATTATTATAATTTTAACGCATACCAAAAAATAAACGGTTTTAATAAAAGTTTGAATTATCACAGACTTTCATATAATTCGAGGTTGACCACGGTCCAGTCTGCATCAAAAGGAGCTCACCACAAAGATTCAATATAATAGCCACTGAAGTTAACCAAGGCGATATATCATGACGTACCATCTATTAATTTTTTCCCCCATACATTGGACTGTATGGAACGCACTTTTTCTAACTAACGTACTGAATGTTAACAAATGAAATAAAATACGAAATTCCGACAAAAAATCCTGTCGGTCGCTCAGCAGGGTATGTTTGTGGCCGCGTCGCGCCCACAAGTCGACAAAAGGCAAATAAGAGAACATTGCCCACGTACCTTGCTGAAAAAATATCATCTAAATACCGTCCCATTGATGTTTAAAAGCCGTAGACAACGTGCATTGTTCGTGGATCGAATGCGGTGGCGAAATTAGATTCGTATTATTTGCGCTGGGTCCCGAGCCGAGCGGCAGTTATCGTTAGAATTTCCTATCAATCTTCATATATTCAAATCGTGTAAATCTAACATGAGAATAATCTTATGAATATGGTGCAGTATACGGGTGCGTCCCCAAATTTTACTTTTTAGCCAAAACTATACACCACAGAGCGATTGTGATTGAGGTTGGTTGTTGCCTCAACGTTCCCATGTATAACTATGGTGGTTGCATGGGTGTAAATGATACAAGGGTTGAAAATGTAATTTTCGATAATATGTTATATTTTTTTAAAATCAAAATTTAATTAATAGAATCGGATGGTATTTTATATAAATAAACAACGGCAAGAGGCAAACTGTATTTAGAATACTCCGAATTTTATAATGAAAATTCTTAGCGTTTTGCTTTATCACATTATAGATTTCAAAATCCTAATAATTTCACTGACCTTACGGTCCGAAACATATCAATCTTACTATATACACACCGTGTAAATCTAACATGAGAATAATATTTTAAGTAAACAAGACGAGGCCAACTTTACTTTGACCTCCTTTGAAGTTGTTACTTGAATATTAAAATATAAAATTCATAGCATTAGCTTTATCACATATAGATTTCACGAGCTTAATAATTTCACTGACCTTACGGTCTAAAAGACATTAATATCTGTAATAAAATATCAAACCTCCACAGACCACAGACAGAGTGGACGCACCTGTCCACTCTTTTGAAAGTTTTGTACTTTGTACAATAACGCCGTGACGTCATCAGACCTCACGTTAATAAGCACGAGTAATCTCTCTCTTCCGAGCTACTTCCTCACTTCCTCGCTTCCTCACTTTTCTCCTCCCTACATGGTCATCTGTAACTTGGCAGTCACGTATGTCTTTTAGCACTTACATTTTTTACATTTTTCTACCAGGTTTTGGTCTGCCTCTGGCTCTTTGGCCAGGAAGAGAAAGCTGAAGTTCCAAATTACCATTGTGTATGCACGAGTAATAACTTATTAAAACTTAAGTCTTAAGTCATGAGTATCAATTAGTTATTATGTATATATATACAAGAATTCTTAATAAAGTCAGTGTTAGTTAGGAAAAACGAAGAACATTAGCATCGTCTGGATCTAAAACAAAAGTACAAAATATTAAACTAACTTTTAAGCTATAACTTTTAGACCATACTTAATTAAATATGTCTTGTTTACAAGACATATTTAATTAAGTATGGTCTAAAAGTTATAGCTTATCTCCAATTTCGATTATAGTTTCCGGACACAAGACAGACAAGAAGGTACTTTATGAATTTGCGGAGATTAAAGCAAATATTGTCGGACTTTTGTCGATAGAGTAGCTTTAATCAGTTGTTTACGTTGCGGCGGCGTAAGAGGTTGAATTTTTTTTTGTGAATTTTTTCGTCCACCAGCATCGCGCGCCGTAGCCTAATGTAATTCGACCTGATCGTATCTGTTCAGTTTTTGTTGTTGCGGTCAGAGACAGCTGGCCATAAAGCGTAGGTTTAGTCTATGAACACTGTTTATATCGGGAAATTATACCACGCCAGTGGCGATGTCCTTTATCTTGAATCTTGCTACCCACATCGCTTGATGATTACCGAGATTAACGAAGTATTTTTGGAAATTGTATACTTTTATTTTGAATTTTAAAATCATGACAAAAATAGTCATTTAATCACATTCATTTATAATTTAATTAAGCAACGAATATATTCATCATTACTAGGACGCTACCCTTAATATGTTTTTTATATATTTTTCCCGAGAATAACATGCGCATCAGCATCAGCAACATGCTTATTTGAATTTAGAACAGTTTCGACGAACTTTTTTTCATTCACTTTTATTGTATTCAATTTTGAATTTTGTTGGTTAGCAACAAGAGTTTATTTTTGCTGATTATTTATTTATTATTGAACAATTGTCGTGTCTTTCCTTTTATTTCACTTCTGTCGGCAGTCTTTGTTTTTTGTATCTATTTTGATTTTGTAATACTTCTATATAAATTCTGTAAGTTTTGAAAAGACAAGCTACATATTACACCTTAAACCCTAAACCGTAAAACAATATTACGTCCCACACATAAAAAGAATAATATATGATTCTTAAAGTAGATGAAAAATTTATTCATGTTAAATATTTATTCTATTGAATTTAATGATCGGGTATCAATTTGAAGAATTAATGTTCTTCGAAACAAAAAGTAACGGTTTCCATGATAATTGTTTCAAAATAATCCTAATTTATCTAAACCAATTTATTACATTTAGAACACTATGTCGATGACTTAAAATGCATTTTACAATGTTTTGATAAAAATAATAAAAATCTATGAATAAAATCTTAATCAACGGGAACGTTTGAAAAGCAAATATAACGATTAAAAACAAACAGGTCTGAAAAAGAGGCGTTTTGATTAATTTCGTGGGCGGGTCCGGGGTGCATCGTGAAATCGAATTTGGCGCTGCGCATTGTCAAAACTGACGCTAAAATCTCGCTGTATACTGTGACCAATTTGTGATACAATATTAGGACACTACAATTCCATTCATTATTTTAAAATATAAATATTTAAAAATTACTTTAAAATTATTTTAAATCATAAACTTATAAGCTCAAAAGGTCTGTACGTACCATAAGTGCGTTTGACGGGCGTTTTTTTTACAAAATCACGAATTACAAGAAAAACAGCACTTAATGTGGTTATTATCAATTACTAGTACTAGTGATGTTGTCGTTTGTCAAAGTAAGGTTTTATCAGGTCACTCATATATACAATACTTTGAATCTACATATAAAATACAATCATCGTTGATGTTATGACGACAGCAAAATTTTGATGACCTCAACTGATTAATATACGTATATTTTATATACATGTAGAGAAGCTAAGAAAAATTGTCTTAAGTAATAGATATCATGGTCACCCCACTCCATTTAACGGTTAGAAATATGTAACGCTATTAATATTTATGATTTTTTAAACGTCATTTTTTTGTGTTTGCCTTTCATTTACGAGGATACAGGTGCCGCCTTTGAAGTGTCCGTCCTGCCGTTTAGAAACCAAATTGGCAGCAATAAAGAGGAATATTATCTTAAGATATAGGCCGCAAAATATTATATCACGTTTATTGCCTAAGGGTAATAAATTTATAGTAGAAATCTTAATCTGTTTTGGTGAGTATGAAACAAAATTTAATAGAGACTTAAGAGATAATAAATAATGGATTACGTTTAAATAATAATTACTAGGCCATGGTATGTAAATTAATTTGAAATGTTTGGTTTTTTAGGTTTGGGAATAACGGAAAAAATACGGATTCCGTATTTATTGCTAGATGTATAAAACTACAACTGTATTTTAATTGTCATTGGCTACGTTAGGCTTGGAGAAACCTTGGCAGTTTCACCCAGTTGCGATTGCGAATAGGCTAGCACACATACTGCTTTTTCTGATTCTGATTTTACTTAAGGCTCTTATTTGGAGTGAGATCACGCCTTGGCAGCTTGTCTTAGTTAATTTTTCGATCCCAGAGGTGGCCGACGTTCTGCCCAAGTACCGCAGCCTAATTCGCGCAAGAGTACAAAAGAAGGAACTAGTCAAGCTTGTTTTATTTATATTTGCATGATTTTTCAAATCATTTTTGTTTTGTTTGTCTATATTTTTTCTAGTTACTCAAATGACATTTGATCGAACGTCTGACAACTAGGAAGCTTATTTTCGACCAGAATTGTGGCGTCAGTGTTTCAAAACGTATTCAACCAATAAAAATAAGTAAATTCACACCTGTCATCCAGAGATGTAGGAATCAATATATATACTTTCGATGATCCTGACAAACTTCATTCTTTTATTTCATATCCTCATGCCACGCTCATTCGCATAGATATATGTGCAATGAAAAAACAAAAGAATGTCAAATATTTAATATCGTAAATGACAATATATTTATGCCATATTATTCATCTATTTAATAAGAACACATAAAGTACAAGATTTCCCTTTCTTCTAAATATATAAATATTGATTCGTATAAAATTCAAAACAAACGATAAACAATTACAAAATATATGATTATTAATGCTAACAACTAATTAATTCTAGCATTAGGTGGTACTTAATTAAATTTATGAAGTGATTACATTAGAGGTTCTATTAAAAAGAGAACGTTGCTGATAAATATTTATAGATTCAGTAACAATAAAAGAAAGAAAGCCCATCAGAATTTAACCACGGCAACTATTCATTTGGGCGCCGGTTCACTTTCGATAGATGGGCTCTTAAACTAACTTAATTGATCTCAACTGGTGCTTAAATCACAAGTTTCTTACTTTCGAAGTACCTTTCAAACAGTGGGCCCATTAGTGAAATCACCGACCGAAAATACAGAGGCTTACTTTAAATGAACACCATTTATATTTGATAGAGACGCGATAGTCGAACGGTTGAATGATTCGCCTCCTCTGGTGTTCCTGTTCTCTGATGGCACTGATCAATGTTTTTTTTTTAGATAATGTAGAATAAAATGTCAAATTTATGTACATTAAAATATAATTGTTTTGACGACACACTATTCATTAGTGGATATCTAACCATGGGTAAAATCGTGTCTCTAAACTAGCTTTCTCTCTATCTTTCTCTCTGAAAAAACTGAGATGACGATATGTTTTATGTGAATGTTTTCGGCGGTGTAAACGCAGGGTAAGACTAACCCATATGAATATACGATCATGGTTACACTTTATTTTTTAACGCATAAGTTTGATTTAATAAATACATATTTTAATTGAAACTTAATTTGTTGGTCTTAACTAATTATTTCAAAGACAATAAGCATTGCTTGTATTAGATAGTTATTACTATATAATAAAAATTATAAAACTACATTTTACAAATTATAAGTTATCGATTTCTTTTCTATATTCATGTTCGACTTAAGGTTGCCCGAGTTACATAAACTACCATGGCTAAATTAATTTAATGATTATCATAATTCTCTAATTTCTGTTGAAAAACACCTTCGATCACTATAAAAATATTTTGAAACTATGTTGATATCATTGATTTGACTATCAGATAAGAAATAACATATATTCTAATTCGTAAACAGTTCAAAATTAATATTCAAATGAAATATCACGTAAACATTAGTTAATAAGGGCATAAACAGTCGAAAACTAATCATATGAAAATTGATTTACAACACAGAATTAACATCAAACCGATATATAAACTGCCTATCAGAGTTAGTAATCTCTACATTAATTATTAATTTTTGAACATTTAACATGCCACAGATACTTAAGTAGGTAAATTAAAAAGCATGAGAAAATCTCTTTAATGATGAAAACTACAAAACAGTTTCTCTTTCAAAAGGGTTTTCATAAGAAAGTCGATTAGTATAAGGTTATAATTATTGAGGAAAACTTGAATATTGTTATTCAAAACTACTACGAACGGAAAACTGGAAAAGGAGAAGCCCAGATATGAAACGCATAATATCTCTACTTCACGCCCGAAGTCTGTGAGGTCGTGTTATAATTCCTGATCGAACCGGCCTATTTGCACAACAGCTGATACTGCTGACTTTACGACTGTGTATCATGTTGTTCGATCGGACATTGGACTCAAATTTAAGGAAGTGAGTTACGCTTAAAACTTCTATACGTCAGGGACTGATTTGTCAAATTTGTCAATTTATAATCTAACTCCGTATATTATAAACGTGAACTGAACTAATCATTCACGATTTGACGTTTCTCGACAGTTCATAAACTGTCAAATCGTCAAATTGTAAATTGACATTTTGCTTCAATTATTAAAATTTTAGTTACAATATAATATAATTATA
>JWHW01028771.1:698532-718698 GCA_000931545.1 Papilio glaucus | reverse complement strand
ACTAAAAAGTGTTTTTTTTTTTAAATATTATTTAATGCAAAGATTGTGAAAAAAATAAAGCATAAACATTTATATTACTTTTTGTTTGGTTCCAAAATTTTTTGTCTAACTTTGAAGATCAAAATCTTGCTCCTTGACAAAATTATTATAAAACAATAAATATTCTTTTTTCCTAACATCTTTCATCGACGGCATAATAACACATATTTTGCTTATTATTTTGCTGACCTATTTATTATAGAACACACTTATCTCCGCTCCAGATCTTTGTGAAATAACTGTTTCGTTTTTTATCCATTGGCATAATGCATTATCGTCTTCCAATAAAATTACCTGCTTTTGTGAAAATGTTCGTTGAAGAAATACAGCCTCGAAATTTTGTAAAGAGACAGTTACAATTTCGGCCGTTATAATTGTATAGTATTTCTTTGTGATGCACAAGGATCAAGAAACATAACAAAAACCCGTGGAGCAGTTTGTTCAGTAAAACATTTTAACACAACTATAAAACTCAAATTTATAATTTACATAATATCGATCGACGCTGCTCCATATACTGCCATCGTAAATATTGTGGCATAGTTTCTACTTTAATTAAATAATTTAAGCATGTTTTCGTAATTACGTCGAGATATTAGCATAGAGTAAGTATATATATATATGAAAATTATTGGGATTTCAACTCTTGGGTCTTTCTATATTAATTATTCTGTATAGCGGAGTCCCTATAGTCTATCCAAAGGTAATTAATTAATTATATTTTTATTATATCTTTTTGTAATTAAAAAACTACCTATTGCCTTACAATAAACAACAAATAAATTTTTACTTAGAATTTCACTCAACTGTATAGTCAAGACATACGCACATACGAGTACGTGATTAATGTTCAAATTGAGACTTAAAACATGTGCACTGAATAATTAGCTTATTGTGACTTATTCTTGTTCATAGAATTAGTGTATAGAAGTTGTATAGAATTGTGAACTTAATGTTTAGTTTTGTTATTTTACAACTTGAAGATAATCTAACTTTATAAAGTGTTTAACCATATATGTACACGTTAAGCTCTGTACATATTATATTTAATATTATTACGATATTTGTTATAATCTGTACCAATCACAACTACAGACAATTCACAATTAGCTAAACATTATGTTTCAGAGCGATAAAACTTCAAATTAGTATATTCTACTCATTTTATGTTCCCTAGATATCATACCTGACTCGACCTCACGAAACGCTGAGAAAATCTTCGAAAACATAATCTATAATCCATCGGTAACACGTGCACACACAGCTATTATTGATTTTGTCGTTTTTTGTACAAAATTGCATGGCTGTCCCGGTTTGACATTGAAAAAAATATACTCGGCTGTGTGAATGGGCTTTATTATAAGCTTGCGCAATGACATTTGAGTTTTTGCCAGTGCGTCGCGTGTCATCGAAACTGGAATTTGTTGAGAATTATTGATTACGGACGTACGGACAAACGGACTGATGTTATTTTAGCATTAAAATTTAAAATCTACATTTCTGTACACATTCTTTAAGACAATTAGGACAAATTAAGTTTTTTTTTTATGCAAGAAGGTGTTAAACGAGCAAGCTGATGTTAAGTGACCACTACCCATAGACATCCGAAACATGTAAATGTGTTGCAGATTCGTTGACTACCTTTAATGGACAGAGTAGGGGATAGACAGAAAAAATAATATTTCCTTTTCCTCGTTAATCCCCTCCCCGTCGAATCCTCTTCTATTACCCATCCAATCTTTATAAGGAAAGGGTGGGAAGGGGAAGAAGACTGAGAAAAGGCCTACAGCACCTCACTTATCAGGCGAAACGCAGAGTACTTCTGGGAGAGCCAGCCCATTCGCGCAAACGGATATTGATGATGCGGGCTCTAGTACTGTATTAGCACTGTACAATAAAATGTAATAAAATTTAAATAATTAGACAAAAGTATATCGTGAATGTGTGTACGTTAAATTAAAGTACACACATTCACGATATACTATTGTCTAATTATTTAAAAACCAACTATAAACTCTTGTTTGTGGTTAGTTTTCGATTTACACCTCAAAGCAAACTTAGAAAATAAGTAAATAATACTTATCAAAACCGGACATAAAAACTGTACTCATATATCTATACAGTATGGACAACATACTGTCGAACACTTTTGACTGGTGAATGAGTATGTATAACAAACATCTATAGTTTAAAATATCATCGTGGGCTATAAATAACCTATATGAATATTTAAAAAGTAGAAAGGAAGTTTAAGTTTTATAGTATATCAAATTGGTATCAATTCTAAAGAAAGATATCTACATAAACCATTTTATACAACAAAAAACTACTGTTGATTAAATGACAAAGGATATCATTCAAGTTATTTACTTTTTATATCAGTTAGTTGTAAATCTTACTGACGTCATAACACATACAACAGATAAATTCATAATCTAATAGCAATTCTCTAAGAAGGTAAATGCGTACAATAACAGTAGCTACAACTAATAATATTTTGACTTGTAGTTGACAAATAAATTCACGGCTAAATCATACTAATGAGGTGATGATAAGGAATTATACAATTTAACTAACGTCACTATTTAATAGATCTTTTTCTAAATGAACTGACGAATGCCAGCTCGTAAGAGTTTCGCGTTATATCCTGCTTCGCACAACCGCGCTGTTGAATGATCTGGCCCCAGCGGTATTTCCAAGCCAACACAACTTAGGATCCTTCAAGAAGAGAGCGTACTCCTTCCTTAACGGTCGGCAACGCATCTGCAGTTCCTCTGGCGTTGCAGCGTTGCTTATGGGTGTCGGTGGTGACCACCCGCAGCTCGCTTGCTTATGCTATAATAAAAACAATCGCCGAATAATTAGTGATGTCAACGATAACATTTATACTTCTTCCGAAAGATCACTGGTGTTTGCTGTCTTGATTCTAGTCATGGTATTTCGAGTGAAATCGAATGTTTTAATGAAAATTGTAGTTTTGTATATTAAAATAGGTATCTGAAGTATAAAGGTATTATAAGGAAACAGTGATAGGAAACTTTTAGAATGGTTAATAGAAAAAAGTTAAAATGGTTGTCGTCCAATAAATATTGACACAAAATATACAAATTAATGTTGAATAGGAAGCGCTGTCCCCTTTAAAGGACTTTCCAAATTCCAGTAGCGGCTAAAAAACTTTAGTGAATAAACAAAATGAACGTACGGACGGATGTCAACAGTGACCTGACTTTCGACCCGGTTCAGGCTAGCTCCAGGAAAAATAGTTTCAAATTACCTCGGGGTACGTTACCCTTTCCAAGAATACAAATATTATACTTCTGTCAACAAGATTTCACTCTCAATTCTATTTAAGATAGTTGTTTATATTTATATCATTTTTGCTTAGTAAATTAGACCTCTTTATGTCTAAAGTTTTATTCGTTCGCCTAATATTATCCTAGATAATTGCTGTGAGGCAAAATGAGTCCAAAGTGCACCACAACCTCACTTTATTTTGTTCTGTGCGTTTCATCTTTGGTTGGTTTTCTTGTCCGCAGTGGAATCCACTTCAGAGTTTACCTGGGAATGTTACTAAGGTTCCTCGGAGAAGCCGCGAAGCGAAATAAAACTAAGGCGTTAGAATCAAGTTTAATTTTTTTTCAAAAATAATCACTCTTAATATCCTTAGTATTAAGACTTCATGGTATTCATATAAAAACGGATGCTTCCGTTTTTATATGTATTCCTTAGCCCACTTATTGCTGTATGTTAATAAGATGGACTGACTTGTACTTACTTTTTGCAAAAGTTGAGTCGAGCAGTCGTTGCTAAGTTTCTCATCATGAATAGTAGGAATATCCTCGTTGACGTAACACCATAACTAAAGTGGAAACAATTACAAACGTAAAGTCTTTATCCACTGCGAAAGGTATGAAAAAAGATCAGAAATTGATTTAAACTCACAATAATGATAAAAACGATGATACAATCTCGTCAACCTAATTATTTTTAATTATTGTCTTGTTCGTCGTGCTTTGTTTCCTTAGCTAGGGCACTTCTTTATCTTTAAATTTGGACCGATTCTTAATAAGGGTTAAAAAAGTTTTAGATCTATCAGACGTAAAGTCGGCATTTGAGTACAAAGCACGCGGTACCGACGGCATCCGAGATAAGATTAGACCGATCAACTTCGCCTCGACAAGATTTGACCAAAGATTATTATTCCTTTATATCCTAACGTGAAGATAAGCGACAAGTTCGAAGTAAATGTCAAAATATTTACTGTATCGAGTAAAATTTTAAGAATGGAAAAAGATGTTTTAAAAAATATGATATCTATTTCAAATAAAAAACTACAGCCTAAATATAATAATAAATTGTATAACGTATTTGTAGCGAATACAGTATAAGCTATAATTAGTCTTACTTAAAACGGAATAAACATAATCTACGTCACATCCAAAGTCGATGATAAAATTACTTGTAAAATAAAAATAAAATCTCGGCTTGGGACTCAAATTATTTTTTAGAAAAAGGAGGTTAACGAATTTTGTAAACATACTTTACAAGCATTCCTTCTAATCAAACTAAAGCTCATGCTCGGCGCCGATTGATCTTTTTCGATTTCTTTCATTTGTTAACTTTTAGACTATCGGTACATCGAAAACTGTTTTTTATGTCATAAGGGGACAAATTAGAAGCGGGTCGCCTATTAAATAAAGGATCACCGAAGTCCATGAACATCCGCATTACCAGAGGAACTGTAGATGCGTTGCCGGCTTTTGAGGAAGGAGTACGCTTGCTTCTTGTATGGCCGTAAGTCGTGTTGATTTGGAAATATCGCTGGCTACAGATTATTCCACCGCAGTGCAGTGGAACGCCGAGCATCAAGGTGGTGGATGGTTGTTGATTTGTTTTCTCGTTTATAGCCGCCAAAAAAGAAGGCGAAGATTCTACTCTTCTGTTGTAGTATTGTAAGCAAAGTATTGTAATGGCCTCGATGCCTGGTGATTCGAGCAGTCGAGCGTTCATCGGCACCTAGATTCGATTTCCACCTAAAACAATATATTTTTCCATCATTCATAAGGTTAAAAACTTTATTTGATAATTATTTTAAAAATAATAAATAATACTAATTTATTCTAATAATGTTACGAATTAATACTCTTTTATATTCCTACATAAACATTTTACAATTTGTGATAAAAATAAAAATTATGACATATTAATTTATTTGTCGAAATACATCCGCTGTTCCGAGATTCAAGATTGATGGTACAACAAAATGATGGCTTTATGACTTGACATAATTATTTATTCATATATTATCTTAAATTATAATTTTATCTCAGATCTCAGTTGTATACAGATAAATTATTATCTAAAACATGATTTTGTAGATTAGGCGAGACAACATTTTTACGCTTTTTGTAACATCATCAACGTGTTCATTTAGATATTAAAAGTTGAAGGATTTATCATTCGCGATCTTGCCTCGATGAAGAAAAAGAAAATTAGTAATAAATATGTAAATAATGTTTTTAATCAGCAATGGAATAATTATGACGTATTATGTAATTTAAATTAGTAGTGAGTAAATATTTATATTAGATTGACTTGTAATATTATTATATTAAAATATTATTTAATAGTAAACTTAATATATAAAAGCTTGTTGTCGTTGCATACATTAATAAGCAAATAAAAGTGTAGTAAGCCAGTAGTAGTTTTCAAATATTTCTGGATCACAGTTATTTTCTTCTTCTGTATGGCAGCTGTCAGCTGTTTTTTTCTTTTTTTCTGTCTTCTATTGCAAACATTTGGTATTTCTTTTTTTAGAGTTTGTGTTACTTTTAATCCTAATATAAAAAGTAGTAAAAGCAATCATTAAATTACAAGTCAGTGATACCGCATGATCGTGATCCGTGTGCTCGCTTACTAAAAGTGTTGTAAAATCATTGCAAAAAAACAAGAATCTCAAATCATACAAATAATTAATATTTTACTCAAATAATAATTTTTCCATTATCATTACTAGATTCACGCATTATGGATCGAAAAGATGATTCAATGGTAAAATAAATAATAAAAAAAATATAGTATAATGTTTAAGAAACATCCAATAAGACTGCAATAGATAAAATCAATGCAATGGAATCGATACAATTAGAATTGTAGAAAGTGATGCAATTTTCCGAGGACCGTGATTTTTATTTAAACTGCGGACAGCATCCGCCTCGCCGATAAATGCTCGAGATGAATGGATCATTGCGTGAGAGCATTATCTGATCGACGACTGCCCGCGCGGCTCTAGGTGCCTTACAACTTTTTACAGGCGACGTTACAGCGATGCGATCGTGCATGCCGCATGCCCACAACGCTATAAATGTCATTTTTATGACGTAATATTGCATTCGAGACAATATTGTAAATGACGTTTACTAAACTAGTTTTTTTTAGTATTATCTCAAGCAATATAATACTTTTATTGATTTCATTTCTTAATTTAAATACTAATACTAAATAGCACTTTTCTATTTTCTTAGTCCTGCTAAAGGGATAGACTAGTACGAAATCCTGGGATCCAAATAAATTTAAATGTATCTTCTTAAAAACTTTTTTTGCTACCTCTTAAGAACTAGACTAAGTCGAAAAATTGATAGATAATTGTGATTATTTTATATCAATAATCACAATTATCTATCAAGAATAATTATGCGAGACAAAATCTTGTGCATTAACTCCTTATATTTCGTCATATTTACATATATATTATTTGAGTTTTATTGGAACAATCGTCATCGTTATTAATAAATCTTGACTTGATAGTCGATTGATTTATTAAGACAGGTAGTAGTTTCCAATTCTTATTCAATATTACGAAACGCAGCCTTTTTTGTTTCCCCATTATTATTACAGCAATTACTGATTGACATTAATAAAAAAATGCGCACGAAGTACAGCGACAGGCACTATACCTGCTACCTTTGGGACTTAACAAGTTCGGATAAAAACGTAGAAGATCTATCTTCATCTGATACAAATTATTATTATATCTTAAAATATTAAATAAGGGAATTTTAACAAGATATTACTACTTTTTCATGATACCATGAAACTGCGATAAAACTTCGCGACTCCTATTACTTTCCAAAGGACCACGCCATACCGCGACACAACATAATGTGAAGATTTTTCCGAACGAAGCTATCGTCGGACTACTGAACTTATTTTTTTATAATAAGAATTCGTTCCTGGTTGACTGGTAGAGGAATCCCGTAGGGTCCCCTGTTACATACCGAGCCATCATAAAATGTAAATACGCATCGTTGTATCGAGTAACGCATTCAAACAATTATTAATGTTGTACATTAATACATTTTTTATATGCGAACTGTCATGTATGAATGAAAATGTCATCCACGAGTTCAACAGTTATCTTTGCAATTGTTAAAAAATATTTCGGATGTAACGGTCTTTACCGACCGGGAGCTATCAATCACCAAATACCTGTTAACAATTTATGTTAAAGAGAATTTAAACGCTTTTGTATTAATATTTATTGAAAAAGCTCGCGTTTTCGATCGCTTAACGGTGAAGAAATGCTGTTGACTAGTTGTCACCAGCCTACCAAGACACCTGGAGATATGAGCAAGCGCGGCCTGTTCAAAAATACATTGCATTTTTCATGAACATCGTTCAGCGTCTCAACAATAAGTAAGCAATTACAAGCTTAACTTAATATACTATGAAAGAGTAAAGAGGTTTAATTTATTAATTAATTCGATTAATAAACGCATTGCATTAATAAATAGGTTTGATTTATATTCATTGATAATATTAGGTCCTTACATATGAAATTGGCGTTTTTCGTACTGGCCACTTTAATCACGAATTTCTCCTCTTTGGTAAGGAATTCCAAATTCAAATTTGTACAGCTATAGACTCATGTATTTGTGCTTCGATGACCGTCATTCATTTGTTTTTTTTCTTCTGTTTTTTTTCTGTTTGTTTTTTTTCTTCTGTTTTTTTTCTGTTTGCGTCACTCATTTTACAAAATGGAAAACTTAAAATATCGCATTATATACGAGTACGAGTTCCGCCGTGGCACTAGTGCTGCGGAAACGACTCGAAGGGTGAATGATGTGTATTGCGGTCGTGTTGCAAAAGAAAACACAGTTCGTTTTTGGTTCCAACGTTTTCGTTCTGGAAACTTCGATCTGCAGAACAAGCCCCGTGGACGGCCTGAGACTCAAGTTGATAATGAAGAGTTGAAGGCTATTGTGGAAGCGGATCCATCGCAAACCACGTCCGAGTTAGCTGCAGGCTGCGATGTTAGTGATAAAACTGTTTTAATTCATTTGAAGCAAATTGGGAAGATTAAAAAGCTTGAAAGGTGGGTACCTCACGAATTGACTGAAGCAAACCGGCAAACGCGCGTCGACTGTTGCGTTACATTACTAAACCGGCACAATATTGAAGGTATTTTAAACCGAATCATTACCTGTGATGAAAAATGGGTTCTTTACGATAATCGGAAGCGCTCAGCGCAATGGTTGGATCCTGACCAGCCAGCCAAATCCTGCCCCAATCGAAAATTAACCCCAAAAAAGTTACTTGTAAGCGTTTGGTGGACTAGTGCCGGTATTGTTCATTACAGTTTTCTCAAATCTGGCCAGACTATTACGGCTGATGTCTATTGTCAGCAATTGCAAACCATGATGGAAAAGCTAGCGGCTAAACAACCTAGGCTGGTCAATCGCTCCACGCCACTGCTGCTTCACGACAACGCTAGACCACACACTGCGCAACAGATGGCTACTAAATTAGAAGAGCTTCAATTAGAAAGTCTAAGACATCCTCCGTACTCCCCGGACCTTGCTCCAACAGATTACCATTTTTTTCGAAATTTGGATAACTTCTTGCAAGGGAAAAAATTCAACTCCGATGGGGCAGTCCAAATCGCCTTCAAAGATTTTATTGATTCCCATCCGACTGGTTTTTTTAGTAAAGGGATCAATGAACTACCTATGAGATGGCAAAAGTGCACAGAAAATAATGGTTCATACTTTGATTAATTAAATATATTATATTAAAAAATATTCGACTTTTTGTTCCTCCCATACAAAACGCCAATTTCATATGTAAGGACCTAATATTTACAATAAGAAATAAAAAAAACATGGAATAGAATTAAGATTAAAAACAACGTTTAAAATGTTGTGACTAGAAATGAGAGAGGTATGCTTCGGTGGTGGGCATGTGTAAAGGATGAATCAAGACGGAGTAACAAGACAAACTGTTGTAAAAGTGAGTAGCAGTGTTGGCAGGAGACGTCCCAGGAGAACTTATATCGATCAGATTAGTTACATACTAAAGAAGGGCGATATAAAGAGTACCCGTAACCGTACAAGTGTGCGTGCAGAGAGGTTTGCCAGGATCGCGCCAGATATCCGTAATCTCTTCCTACCCCTAGAGTTACGAGCGTGAACAAATATTTTATTTTTATTTGTTATACAAACATGAATAGTTTATTTTGACAAAAATTGAGAAACAGGTAAGAAGTGGTAGGTATATATAACATAGGTAAAGTTTATAAAACTATTTATATATTGTATTTCTGGCGCAAAAATAAAGACTTTTTGAGCAATAGAGCCGTGATATTTGTTAGCAGTATGTGTTGCTGCTTTAACATATTATTAGGCAATGCTAGTTTCCCTCTAAATGCTTTATCAATGAACAATTGATAAATAGAAACTTTACAATTGATATTTAATCCGGTTACAAGATCAATTGTAAGTCACATCGATGTTAAGGAGCAAGATAGTACTGTCCACTCTTATTTTCAAAGGTTGCAAAATAATGAGAAAGCCTAAGTAACGCGTAGAGATGGGATCACTAACGCTAAATTTAACTTGAGACGTGGACGCGGCAAAAGACGCCCGCGCTCGTGACTTCGAGGAAACGATACCCCATTGTTATGCCTGTTACACGGTGTACTGTTACACTTCTTTACACCTCTTCATGGCACGTTACTAATGTTCCTTTTGTAAACCTTTTTTCGTATTCAACAACTACATTCATGATATTTTCGCCATGCATATCGAATTTTAAACTTTTCTTTAACTTAGTATTTCATTAAATGTTACAATTTACTTATTAGCAAATACAATTACGAACACATAAATGTAGTACTAATTGTTGTCTGCGGCTTCGCACGCATTCGTTACTCATTTTCCTCGTTGGCGTTATTTGTAATTTGATACCGCGTATAAAAACTTATAGTCATAGGTAACATGTGTCTAAAAGTTGTCAAGACATAATATTACCATGGGATAATATGAACGAAGGTTTTATGAGTATATGTATTTTCTGTATATCATTTTCTGTACTCTTGAAAATGCGTATGCTAAATTGCTTGATTGTCGATTGAGTCATTAAGAAGTTAAAGGGTAACAAACAATCTCACATTCGTATTTATAATATTAGTTAGGATGAATATTTACAGTCTTTAGAAAATCATTAAGATTAAGATTATCCTAAACTTAAATTTCTAGTCCGCTGAACACTAGACAAAGTTGTATCGTGGACACGCTCAAAATTCAAATATTTGCTACAACTGTTACCAATAAGTAAGAAATAGATTTATTTTGCAGCAATCAATTTTACAATTTTCTTGGAGATTCAATAAATTCATAGCAGTCAGCGGACCAGCGCGTAGAAAATAAGATGTCAGGCAAATTGAAACAGATCAAAGGGAACCAAAGCTTGGGCATTATAATAAATTGATTCTGATAAATTATTCTGAACATGCAAATCTGTTCTAATACTAACAGAATTCGAGCTTAAAGCGGAGTACCGGTTCACACAGGTTCCAAAAGAAATGTGCTTAAAAACTGAATAGTATTATTCATAGATATGATATGCGTTGGCTACAGGAATGAACTTTGAAAGAAAGTAGGAGTAGGATAACTGTGTTGTCTTTTAGTGTTTTGTTTAAAATACGACCTTAGCCCCAGGCCTATTCCCAGCCTAGCCCTGAACGTAAAATGTTTGTATGGATGTACACCGTATGGATATGGATTACGGACGATGTGTATCGTTATTGACTTCGGTTAAAAAAGACTTAACAGTTAGATTGCTATGAAATATGACAAAAAAGCAAGAACTAGTGCTAGTAATCCACAATCCTGGTTGTAAATTACTATATGTACAATGTTGGAAGGTGATATACACTCTTTCGCATGAGGCTATTCACTCTCATCAGTTTGTCTATTTATAATTGTTGATGTCCTAAAACTGCGGCCACATTCCATGCGTTCGAATAAGTTAAGAGAATTTCCAAAATAGAGTCAAAGTTACAAAACTGGTATATCTTTGTATTCAAATTTTAATAAAATAAATGCATGTTCTTAATTTTTAAACTTGGAATATGTCAAAATCTCTTCGTCTAAGAGACTGTCGCAAATGTTCAATCGTAAATCGAGGCCACCCGTCGCATGACTTTCCCCGGTGGTCCGATCCTCAAGATGATTAAATTAGGATACAAACAGATATAACATACAAAATGATATACAATGAACCGACATCGATTCCGCATAATGAAGCAATCAAATAGTATTCATTGCAACCCGATCGATATCGGATAGAACGCAAACTTTTACGTTAACTCCTAAGCTTAAAGAAAGCAAAATATAAGTTATACGATGTATAGACAAATTAAAGTTGTTAATGGTTACCAAGTTGGTGTCGCTTTTAGGTGTCTTTCATCATAAAAATTAACTCTCATAAATTTTCATAAAACTCTAAAAAGAAATATACCATAAAATAAATTGTAACGATTTAGGTATACAAAAATTTCAGAAAGGGCGTCATTGAACCACATATCAGAACGTCGAATTCAAGACCACGACTAATACTTAAAAGTTTGCGTTTACGTTACCCTTATCCGAGCTGATATCCCGTCAGTTGTCGGTTCCATTCGTTTTGCATACGATAATCCCAGGATACTCAATACGCACAAAAACATGTTGCATTTTAAAATCCTTCTGGAAAGCAAACATTTGACGTTTCGAGGGAAATTGAGCGGAAGACTTTTTGTTGGACTATTTAGTACAGGAGATAAATTGCATTTAGCTGTGTATTTGTATTGTGCACGAAATAAAATAAAATGAACACAAGAATTAAGAGAAATAAATTTTTAAATTAAGACCTACACACGCTTAGGGGCCGAGAGCGATAAAAAGTTATTACAGATTTCAGATTCTGGCTCATTTCTGTCGCTTCATCTATGTACACATCTTTGAAATATTAAAACAGTGGAATTTCTCTTCCTTCATTTTTATGGAATACTTAAGTATTTTGGTAATATTTATTGGAGACATACAGAAGCAAAAGATAAAAACTAGATAGGGTACATCAATTATAAAAAGAAATTCTAATGTTTCCTACTGATTGTCTCAATGAGATCATTTGTGATTAAATATATTCGTTTTATCAGGACAGGACTTAAAACACACACTAAACGAGAGAAAGAAAAAACAAAGTATTAGTAAATTAAGTAAGCAGGAATATGGATCAAAACTATACAAAGTTAATAAGATACGAAACAGAAGGGAGCAGCAGGGAAGTTTTTATTTACAAAACCATTTAATTAAATTGGCTTCATAGGTGGAGCGGGAGTTTGAGAATAAGTCTAGTATTGTGGAGAGCGCACATTCGAATTATCGGTTCGCGCTTACCGATGTTAGTTCTGGTTGTCGATACTTGGAAAATATGTTTTGGTCTTTTTGTTTCGGGTGGTATTATAAAGTCCAATCCAGATAACACACCGGGACAGTTAAATTCGCCATGACAGATGTTTCTAAGAGTGATGGCATCATTAAGTGTTCGCCGGTCACTTCATTAGAGCAGCCGGTACTTAGATAGAAATAATTTGTTTGGGGGAAATGCATTCGATAGTTTAGTATACGTAAGAATTTTTTCTGAATTACTTCTATTCTTTCTGCATTTGCAGCGTAGAATGGATTCCAAATCGGGGACACATAGTCCAAATGAGATCTTACCAGGATAGATATTAAAGATGCTTGTACTTCCTCTTAATGTATACTATAATGAATATATTTTCGCTCAAAGTTGCATTTACCTGATTTGTACCTACGTTAACCAATCGGATTGAAATAATGTCACCACTGGAGTATTATCAAAAATGACAAAACAATTGTTTTATATTACTATAATAACACCTTAAAACACAAAACACATTTTGCATGTTCTAAATCATAATCGATTTTGATTTACTGTCTTCACGGGCAATATATTTTTATATCGCCGTCCGTCCGTCCATTTATCGATATTATATTCAAAGACATTGTCGACATGGCGCCTTTGTTCGTTTACAAAAATGTATAAGTTAGAAGACGTCTGTCCATTGTACAGGATACGTTAGAGTGACTACAATGCGTGGTATTTTATAACGATCGAAACTGACGTGTGGTCAAATGTGTCGAAGCGTTTGAGATTTATACCGAGGTTCGATATATCGACAATTTTTTCATATCGAGTGACATACCAACAAAAGAAATAAACTCATACTTAAATTAAGGAATCCGATTGGGTGGTTAGAAGTTAAATAATAATCGCTAATAAGTATGATATGTATTTTCTCAATCCCTCGTATAATAACAATGAAATATTTTATATTACCTAATTGCCCGCGGTATCACAAGCAGTCGTTTCTTTTTCATTCAATCTTCCTCGAAAATTGAAATTTTGTAACTTTTTTCGAAAGACTTGGAATTATTTTCACAAAGTTATAATTGGTTGTCATGGTAACGTATGTCATGTCATGTGACAAAATGTCATACAATATCATGGCAATCTGTGTTAGGTTTTATTTTCCTATCTTTCGGGAAGTTGTTCTTAGGGTTTACACCTAAACCCCGTGTCATTTTCTGTAACAATGTGTGTGTAAAGCTTCATGATAATCGGTTAAGTTGCTGCAGCGTTAAGGAGTTACAGCGTAACAAAAAAAAACATCATTTGCATTTATAATATCAGTCAGGATAATAGTGACCAGGCAACTTGGTGTGTAAAGACTAAAGACGTAAATATCGTCAGATGTAAATTACCTATGTATAAAAGTTACACCTATTACTCAGTGGATGTAGTTTGCTTTGAACAATTCATTTAGAATTGGAATTCAGACACTTGGGTAATATTATCTTCAACCATTTGTATATAAGTTTACTAAAACTGTATATTTGAAATAATATTCTTATTTATAAGCGCCAACAGCTATTCTCAATCTTCAACTAAGCGTAAAATTATTCACCGGCTATATATTAATAATGTCTTCATACGCCCGATAAAACATTTATAATGTCCCCAATAAAATTAAACGTAGTAAAAGTTGGTGCTTCGACTTTTACTATTTGCTCCTTTACAAATGGCTGTCTGGGTGCCGCCTTCGGCTGGCCGGCGGGCACCTATTTAGCGGCGGCTTTTTACTTGTTATTGTCGCACGCGACGTCTCTAATTTTATTTATTAGTGTCCTTTATTATTTGTCAAATTGCGGAATAGTACGGCTCTCTGGCACTATAGGCGGTGCAGCTTAGTAGATGCATTACGTAAAAATCGATTTGTAAATTTATAAAGGGATCGTCTTTACGGTAGCTTCAAGTTTATTTTTGGCTTTATGTGTTCTTCTAGTGAGTCGATGTACGTTATATACTGGAGTATAGTGTATAACAAAAGATTTACATACCAAATACAGAGTTTATAACGTTCGTTCGGTTACTCACTTATTATAGTAAAATGTGGCAAAGGAGCATGTGGTTCACCCGATATCAAGTGATCGCTACTCATAGGTATCTGCTACAAGGTAATGAGTTGCTGATACTTTGCCCACCTTTAATGTACAGAGGAAATGGTTATTTCCCTTGCCTATTCATCCTCTCCATCGTCAAGTCCTCTTCCTCTTCCCATCTTTTGCTAATAAGGAAAGGAAGGGAAGGGGAGATGACTACAATAAGGCCTCCGCCACCTCACTCACTAGACAAAACGCACAATACCACTTCGCGCCTGTCTTCTGTGAAGTAGTATTTTTTCATCGGTCGAGCCGGCCCGTTGGTGATGCAGATGTTGTTGTTGAAGACTTTAACACTGTTACAATCGGTTTCTCTATTCTTATCCATAGTTGTGCATATGTTAATATAAATCATAAAAGAGAACATAACAGCTTACTTACATAAAGTTTCACTAAGTTCACTAAACTACAACTTAAAACTTCTTTTACCAAGGTTATATATTATAGAACTCAATTCAGACATATAATATTTTAACAATGTTCGCCTTGTAAGGTTAATTTAATGATAATTCACACCGGTCAGTATTATTACTCTAGGGCAATATATCAATAGACTGCATCTAATCTCCAATTACGCTTCGTAACCCCTCGCACCTTGTTCCCGGTCAGTAAGGTGATGGTAATATACGCACCCTATTAAAGCTAGTTTCATATTGAACGTTGCCCGGAGACTTCAAACTGCCCTTAGAATGAGTGACACACGGACGTAGCGTTTCACGAACATCTAGGTTATTTAGAATTTAATACTGCGTGTGGTTTATCTTGTTAGTTAATCAAAAAAAAATCAAATTTTGGACTTTTTTTTTTTAATTTATTATTTAATTCATTTGAGATATCTTAATCAACGATCAACTTATCTATTTGTACATGTTTGGGCCCGTTTTAGTGTAGTATTTAAGTTCTTTTAAGAAAATAAAATACATAAAAAACAAAGCCAAATATTGGTTCTGTTTTATTTTATATTTAATCTGTTGTTGCGCTAAACAGATTCAATACACACTAATATTACATGGATAAAAGATTTGTATTTTTGTGTGTTTGTAACGAATAAACACAACAACTACTGGACCGATTTTAAAAATTATTTTACCAATGGAAAGCTCTTGTATGAGCGAGTAACATAGGATATATTTTTTATTTGTCTATCCTGTCGAAGCTGGGGCAAGCTCATAGTAATTAATAAAATACGATACAAGATAAGTTTTCAACATGTATCAATACACAACTTTGTCAGTAGAACAATCTGTACGTACGTTGCATTTCTAACATCTGCCTAACCCGTGCACGCGTAATCAAAATAAAAATATTATTTTAGTAGATTTATTCGATAGTGGCCGGCAGATGTGTTGGCGCGCGCTCCTTAACTCTCTATTTTTGTTGGCCCTTCATTGTGTTTGGGCAAGGGTCTCAAAGGGTCAATATCCACTATGGCTTCCGTTCGATATTCGCTTTATTTCTTGTTTCGTCTCTAAACATCTTAAATGTCCGCCGTCAATCATTATATGGTATTTTGCATTTGCAGAAACGATTTGTATGGGAATTCCTGTCTGATTTTTTTTGTCCACAGCTCTAATCATGACCACCGATCCACCTGATGAACAGTTGAAATCTTAGACATTAACACACTTATTCATTGACTAGCTGTGCCCCGCGGTTTTACCCGCCCTGCAATTTTACTTAAACGAAATTATATTACCTACTTAAGTTTTGAGTTTCCGTTTGTGAGATTAGCGGTAACAAACGCACAGACAAACAGACAAAAATTCTAATTATCATTGTTTTGGGTTTTATTGAGTTTATGAAGGCCCCTAATAATAGTTTTTCTCAAATAGCTTCCATGTACAGACAGCGATCAGTTACATTTTTATTATATGTAGAGATTATATTGACACTATTCATATGAAGGTTGCAGGAGTACAAGTCTTTGTGAGGGTTAATCAGGGTGCCAATGTCCAGAGGTGAACGTATGTCAGTTGTATCAAATCATTGTTTAAGTATTTTTGTGCGTTTGGGAAAAATGATGAGAGTAAATTTTTACGATGCGCGACACCTAAAAGCGAAGCCAAATTCATGGTTACCATGGCAACCAATAACAACTTTCTGATACGTGTAATTCCAAGTTACTTAATTAATTGCATTTAATGTCTTTTTTTCACAAAAATAACAAAAAAAACTTTCAGTTATTTTTGTTTTGTTAGGTTAAAGAAGTGTAACTTCTTACACTTGCAGGTTTTTTTTCATTGAACGCATCACTAAAACTACTAAGTTAATGATGGCATTTAACATAATTAATTGGGGTAATGCTTCTTTTAACATCACAGAAATATTCTCGAATAATCGTAATCCTAGATACACGCAGTACTTTTCTAGATTATATGAGAAAGATTCACGTCAGACTGCTCCCGTGGGATAAATTCAATCGTTTTTTTACTGATTAAATTAATTTCATTGGACTTTTGAAGCATGAAATACCAAATCCATTACATCAACGACAGTTTAATGCGCAAAGCCGCATCTCGCCGCGCATTAGAATTGCCCCTGCGTAAAATTCAAGAATCTCTCACATACCGGTCACAGGTGGTAAATTCCAGAAATAGAAAAATCGCAAATCTTTATCCTTAACTGGCTCGTTACTCGCTTCGTTATAGGCCTTAATGGACCGAATTTTTCATTTTAATTCGCTGTTAATTAAACATGTCCTTGGAAAATGCCGAGTTATCTCGGAAGGTGCTAAGGACTAATTAATTGATGATCGAAATTAATTAATACCTCTCTAAGCGACCGATAGCCGCTTGGCGTGGACGCCGCGTAATCACTGGCAACATTTCAGGTGTCGCTGTCTCCCGATAATTCTAGTTAGTGGCGCCTTAGTGAAGGAGAATTGTTTTGCCAACAAAACCAAACATCTAGCGATCCCATTATCTGCCAACTTCAACACTTAAATACCAGCATTAAGTTCGTACTGGTATACAAATTAATCTACGTAAGCATTATTACTGTATTAAGTTTCTTTACTACGATTTCTTCTTTCGGGCAATTTAATCATATTAAAAATGAAATTTCTCAATGTTGTGAACAGAATTTTTTATCAAGATATGAATATTTTAATTGAACACGCGCGCACATAAAAAAATAATACAAACAGAGCAGGTTATGTATTATGAAACGGGTCCTCCTCAGAAAAATATTCTGTTTTTTGTTTGTTAGACTTCATGAATGTGTCGAGTCGGTGAACGTGCGATAAATGGCCGATTGACAATCAAAGTCGCGTGGTGAGTGAGCGAAAGGCGACGACTGCGGACAACTAAAAAATATTGCCACATTATGGTGTTAAATAACACAAAAGGATGGTCATATTTTCAAAATAATTACGTCAATAATTGGCACGCGAGCGCTCAGCTCCACTGTCCGTGTACGCCTCATTATAAGAATTCGAATTTTACCACCAGCAGCGACAGATTAATCGTTTTAGCTATATCATAAGTCTCTGTTTGCGCATAGAGCCACTTCGCGTCAATTATATCGCAAAAATAAAGCTAACCCATCTACTTATTTATGAATCGAATTATTATTGCAAATGTGTGGACATTTCTTTCATTGTAAACCGGGTGTCATTATAAGTGCGAGATGTTTTATTTGGCATTTTATTTACAGCACCTTAATCACCTGACATTAATTTTTTTGCCTTCTTTGTGTATAAATACTCTTCATTCAATACGATTCCAAATAAAGTCCGCTCGAGGCCTTCTTCAATGAGAAATCTCGTACCTACTCACATTTTTTAGATTTCTTCTAAGTTCTAAGTTCAATAGTAATAAACCTGAAGAATGATAACATATTTAATTTTCAGGTATATTGATAAAAGAAATAAATTCTATGAATAAACTCATTTCAGGATTTAACTTACATCAAAAATGTGTAGAAACTATGTAGCTTGTTCGTAACTCAGTACATAAACCTCTATCAGATGACATGTTAGATAAAACGGGTAAATGTCCATAAAAAATACAAAGGTCTTCAACGCCTGAGTCAAAATAGAGATTAAAGTGATAAATATTCAATCTAACACATTTCAACGGCGTGTCCATTGATCAACGTTTCAAAGCCTCCGATCATACAATGCAAGAACATATCTCTACATCGCGTTTATTATAGTAAACGATATACACTTCCAATATCCCAGGATTTACAACAAAAGATACCTTCATCGCTGATTTTATCAAAAACCTCGTGGTCAAAATAGTCAATATGGATAAATCACAAAATTACTCGTTCAATTCAAGTTTTGCAGCATAATACTTTGCGCACTAGAAGATGTTTATATATAAAAATAAAAATACGTGGTGTCTTTTTATAATTTATTTAAGCTTTAAATATTGTGTTGCGTATTTAGTATATGTATCTGCGTGGCAGACGAAGTTCACTATGTTTACTAGTATATGCCATATACGGTGACGCTGGACGGTGTTCGATAATGAATGTGATTCATCATGTGAAGGCGAGCCCGGAAAACCTCGGAGGGATGAATGAGTTCGAGGATTTGGATGGTATACAAGCCGGGGTCAATGAAGATCCTTTTCAGTGCTGTATATTTATGTACAGTATAGGCGAAAGTATACGTATAGGATATATAGGTATTGCTGAGGAGAGGTTGTCATCGAGCAGGCAGTAAAAACTGTAGCTAAGACCTATTGCAGTTTGGACTGCAATCGTACTGTACCGACCCCACATGAGTGAGAAAAGGGCAGGGAGATGATAATACGTACAGGCGATAGGTTCATCTATTTAGCGGCAATAGCCTATTGATTTAGGGCACAATCTATGAAACGTGAAACATGGACGTGTATTCAAATCTACCTTTCTTTATATCGTAAGCCATCGCTTATATCGTAAGCCATCGCTTACCCGAGCGTATGTTTGTTGAAAATATTTTCGGTAAACAATTTTTAGGTTTGTTTGTTAAAATTTGAATACAAAGTTTATGTGCATGTACTTGTACATGGTACAGTTGTGAGGAGTCAGAATGTGTCTACGAAGGCTCGTCTGGCAATACACAAAGCTGTACTAGTCCCCATTTTAATGTATGGTAGTGAGAGCTGGGTTTGGCAGGAAAAGCATGGTGGTAGAGTTAATGCCGTTGAAATGCGATCCTTAAGAAGTATGTTAGGCGTGACATTGAATGATAGGATTAAAAATACCATTAGAAGGGAAAAGTGTGGCTTAAAAGTGGATGTTGTAACTAGAATTGAGAAAGGCGTGCTTCGGTGGTTCGGGCATGTTG
>JWHW01028771.1:633487-692703 GCA_000931545.1 Papilio glaucus | reverse complement strand
ATCTCCATTGCATTTTTCTTTAATGGGGCGAGGAACAATACTTTTTAATAGTCTGATTTGTAGGTTATATATCTTGTCATCTGCAACACATGTGCTTGTTGCGGATGTCTATGGGTAGAGTTCACTTAACATTAGGTGATCCGCTTGCTCGCTTGCCATCTTATTCCATAAAAAAATGTATAGGTTTTGGCTACATTTTTGCGACTGCATGCGACATGCAAACCATGCTAAAAGGAAAAGGATTGGTGTAAATAAGTAAATACATGCAAGTAACAGGAGGGAAAAGAAATGGGATGAGATGCCGCAGAACCCATCCCATTTACAATCATCGAATGAAAAGTAGAAGATTATACTATTCCACGCCGGTATTCTATGAGATTGCAATAATTCCCCGCTTGAAACTGCCCACTCGTCTTTACTGTCGTGTTACTATAATATATATTAACATACATATTTTAAAAACGAACCGTACACAAAAACAAAACATTCCATGTCACTTGAGTCTCAAAGCTAGCAAGACAGAGAGACTAGTAAATCGATAGGGCGATACACGATTATGAAAGAATTACATTTCGTCATTTTTATCGTCGTTAGCTTCCTATTAAATAATCCTCTTATAATGTCATCGAAATAGGAAATTAATTGTATTATTTCTTGTCAGTTTCTATTCAATCTTATTAGAATTTGAGCAATAATACATAGTATGTGTATCTTTAGTCGTATTGCCTTATATCTGCAATTACACCGAATTATTAAAGTTTTTGGGCAAAGGCCGTGGAATAAGACATCTCATTAGCAAAGAGCCGAATGTACGTGCGTTACCGACGGACCGACGACGCGGCGGACCGGCGACCTGAACAAAAAGCTGCTTATGCATCCTACATCAATGAACCGGAACACCTCGAGCCTTTCGCCAAGGACTTACCGTTGAGCTGAGATTTTGGTTTGGTCGAGAAAAATATATTAAAACAGAATCGTGAATTAATTTAAATTACGATAAAGTTTTGGGAACTTGAAGATTTAACTTGTAAAAAGTCCTAGAGGGATGGGTGTGCTGAAAAGAACCTGATAGGTAAATAACTATTACCATTTTAGCAGTAGTTTAAACATTAGGATTTTGAGACGTATAACCTACTCTCTTAAATGTATATTTGTTATGCTAAGAGAATACCTGTGTCTAGAAGTTTTTATATTTTCGAAATTCACACAATACAATCGAAACATCTGTTCTATTCTACTAACACCCTTCATTATGAACTTAAATGAAGGCACTAAGTTACCACTCTTTAACATTAGCTACTTTTGTCACTTTTCTCCAAACAACAAACCTAATGCGAGTGAATTTAGGTGAATAAAGTTTCGCCACGTTTTGCCTGTGATTACGCTAGTATACATAGTCTTATTAGAATTTTAAATTTTCATTTTTTTGGATAATAATATATATGAGAACACTTTCTAAGGTTTTTAGTTTTAAATTTTGTACATTAACAAAAATATGAATATATCTTTTTTGAGACTAATGAAACTTTGTAATAAAAAAAGACAGAATTACTCCTTCACTTGTTTCTGAGTTTGCCTATCACAAATAAAGGAATATTATGTCATTATAAGTTTAAAAAAATACATACTATATACCTATCCATTTTTATAAGTTGACAATATGATGATGATTCTATATCTTTGGCTAGGGAAGCAAACTGGATCAATTGAAACTGATGTCATAAATAATAGGTAATGAATTCATGAAAAAAATTGACGTCGATACCTGCACGACGCCTTCGCAAGTTCCAAGTTATGAACAGTGCACTGTTGTGTACATTGCATTAAAATTGTTTGTTAAAATATATTTATTCTATTTGTATTTAATTCATTATTTTTGTAAAATTATTATCAAGGACAAAGCTCTGTTCGTGACGCAGAAGGGTAAACAAAGGTTGCAGACTTTCATTTGTTTCAGACGCCACTCGCTTCGTCCTTATCAATACCCCGACGCATACTTGCCTTTGTAATACGCATTAGAAAGTTATATTAATGTGGTAGAATTCTTTCCCTTTTTTCTACTAGCGGCCTTCCAATTATTAACATTGTCAGTTTCTGTCTTTGTCTTCAAATTGATACTCAGCATAGTTCTTCTTTAAAATATTTATTACATGGCAACGTTTCGAATTCTTAGAAATGGATGATGGTACTAAATCACAGCTTTTAAATCGACCTGGTATTTAATATTAAAAACAAACCGCTATGACACGTTTTAACCGGCAGACGTAAATACGTACGTGTAGCGCAGTGTCTCAGCAATCAGTGCGGATACATTTAGCCGGGCGAAATTATCCTCCCGCCTCGGGCGACCGGCCACTGTCCCACCGTGGGTAGAACACACGCACGTCACACCGATGAAGTTTTTACTCTTATTTCGTAGTTGAGTAAAACAAGTTTTTTTTTAATATAGTCGTATAAAATTTTATTTAAAATACTAGCTTCAAATAATAGGTTTTTCTAGTGGCAAAAGGCACTACACGATGGCTCATTTGATAAACTAACATTCCAACAATTATAATAGTTATTGCATATTATAATAGGACTAAAGGGTTAAACCTACATTTGAATAAAGTCCGTCTTCATTATGCACTCTCCCGATGTTGTTTTATTTAACTTGTCTTCCCAATACTATAAGAGTTACGAAGGCATCACCAGTCATTATGTCTGACAATGGAGAGAAGTAGAACGTAGGTAGTCCTCTCACAAGATAAACCGATGATCTAGTGAAGGTTGCGGGAGCCCACTGAATGAGGGCGGCAGGGTATCGATCTTTGTGGTGATCATTAGGGGAGATCTACGTTCACGTATGTACGTTCTTCACATAATTTTATCATACTTTTCCCGTCGAGCCGGACTATTCAAGCAATAACTTTTGTTGCTGACCGTACAACTATTTGTTCGATGACTTTTCGCTATCTTAAAAGCAGTGATGATGATCCCGTTACTGCAGAAATTTTATAAAAAAATGTGACATATAGAAAACGAAGGGCTGTATCTCCCAGCCAAACTGTCTTAAACTTTAGTGAGTAGCTAGTAGAAAAACCACACATTTTCCATTGATCAATTCTGGCCGCTTTCCGTCAACTTCTAACTTTAGTCTCATCAGTTGCTGGCAATAGAGATCCGAATCGATGGCTCTGCCCGACGGTAAAAGCAAAAAACCTAACCTTATTGCGAGTTAAATCCGGGTTTTGGCGCACTCTGTGAAACCTGACCGATCTTTGACCACGTTCGCACCTTCTTGTCGTACGTGATCCACTTTTAATCACCAGTTATCAATCTTTTCAAAAACGTCTCAATAAAGAATCGCAAATGAGTACACTACTTGTGCGGTACTCAAATATAGAGCTTTTTTGCGTACCCAGCTTTTTTTTTTAAATGGGTCAAAACTATTCTTCAGCTATGTCGTAAATAGTGATATGCAGAGCTTGCTCTACGTTGTCAAAAATGGCGTCCATTTTATCCGTAACACGGCGACCAGAGCGAAGCGCGTCTATGACACCTAAATTCCCGGATTGAAAACGGTTAAACCAACTTTGTGGTGCTGTTACTAACCGTGTCATATTTTTTTCGCGGCTTACATTTTTTTTTACTTTTTGTAATAGATAAATGTAAATAAATGTATTGAATTACGTCATTAGATTCACTCATTTTTACAGAAAGAAAAACAAATGAAAAATAGCTAGAAACAACATTTTAATAATTTGTTTCTTTTTTAATGCAACCTTTTTAATGTTTTAAAAACAAGTGAGATGCAAATAATGGCTGTAGACAAAGAGATTTTATCATTGGTTTATGCAAACCATATTCGAAAAGACCTTTTTCTCCGCCCTATTAGATATTTAACAACTTTTAATTAATTCGTTAAAGCTATCAATACACTTTTATAAAACAAATAGGGTGGATGCAATCTCTCTATATGTTTATTAAGAAATTATCGCAATAAGGTTTCATTTAATAATAAAAATAAATAAATTAAATTTTTTAATGTTACATAATTTTATTTTATAACATACGCTTTATTTGGTGACGGTGTAGAAGCTCTTTGCGGAGTAACATCGCATGAATCAGCTCGCTCGATTTATTACTGGCAAATTATAATTTGTACGTAATTGAATACTAAAGGAATTGCATTTATCAATTGATAAAGACCGTATCGAATCGCCGAAAGCAAACGACATTTATCTGAAGATTTATGTAAGCCGGGGTATTTTAGTTCGAGCAATTAAAACTGTTTCTCATTTTTGACATTTATTAATTAACAAACAATGTTTTTTTTTTTAAAATACAGTTTAATATTAATTAAAAAAAGGCAATTCATTTATTTGTTGAGGGAAGAAAAGGCACGATATTACCAGAAAATTGTAATATTATGTCTTTATATCTTTCTTTACCAGTCTTTTTATATTAGAAATGTTTTGGAGAATGGTTCTTCAATCAAATGGTCATGAATATCGCTATCAGTAAGACCTAAAGAATGTATATGTATTAAGTCAATAATAAAAATATGGTACTTCGACATAATGTTAACTTTTCAATTCGGAATTACTAAAATTAGTTCAAAATTTTTACGCTGTACAAAAAATATATATTAGTAAAAAAATCAACCTCTAAAATCATTGCATTTATATAATATTATAAACTTAGTCAGTCACTATTTAACTACATTTTTTAAAGAATTAATGAGTAGATTTAAACTATAAACAATGAAAAAATGATGAAAAGCTTAATAAAATAATAAAAATACGAAGAAAATAAAGTATATAAGCATATTTGAGTTCACTCATTGAAAAATAATTTATATGGTATTCTAAACATTCATACGAAATAAATGTCAGACAATGAACGAATATTTTATTACCTAGTGCCTACGTTGCTAAGTAAATGTGCATTACCATGGGAAATAAAGTTATCAAGTTGCAGTTTTAACAGTCAATATGTCTCGACAATTGGTATCAAAAATTGCTATGAATTGACACTGTCTAATTCTAATGGAACATGTACAAGTAAGTTTGCTACGTCACTTGTACATGTTACATTAACTCAAAGAAATAAACAATACGTAAGAAATAGCAAGAAACAATACAAGAAAAACTTTTCCCCATAAAGTGCTCTAGTTTAAAATATAGTTTTTCTTTAACGCACTTCGGTTTCGTCTTTGAATGGCGTCGAATTCTGGATGACTTGAGAAGGCGGCGACAACTTTTGTGTAAGTTAATGAAGAAAAAAACAGTATATTTCTATTGAATTTAATATTTAAAACAATAACAGAAGATTAACATGTGTTCACGAAATTGTAGATCGAATAATGACTAGAGAGTTATATTATTGGAGTTTAAGACTCGGTAGTACGGTACACTTGCACGTGCGGGAGTGAGACTCGTATGTCACAACATATGTTTGCTACCTTGTGAGAAATATATAAGTAGTAAAAATACATTATAACCATCATATTTGTTTTTATAATCGTATAATTATCAGTATAGAGATATCGCTTTCGCTTATAGCTTACATCATTGCCCCGTGTGATTGGTTGGCAGTGTCCGTGGGAAGCTGCCTTCGAGCCGCAGTCTGCCACCCTATTGTTTTTCATCGAGATTGATAGCGGAAACACGATATCTCCCATCGAACTGGTTTATTTGTCATATCCGGTTAAATTATTGAAAGATAATTTCGCGAAATGGCCCAAGGAATTAATTTAGTATGTGTTTTTGTTGTTAAAATTAAAGATTAATCTGTTTATAATTATAGAGTGAGAGTGGATCGATCTGATATCAGTGTCCGGGGTATTAATTCGCATACAACGGCATTCGCAGTTCATCAATCATTGTTGTCTATTAGGTAACTAGGAAATGAACGGGCGGGTAAAAAAGGTGAGTGCAAATGTCGTGGGTGTTGCGCGGGCGTCGTTATAAACACATTTCGTCGCTCTGCGCGAAAAGTGGGCGGACTCGGGTCGAGGGGCGAGCGAATTCTTACAGCGCAATCAATGCTTCGAGAACTTAATGAACGAGAGATTGATGAATGTTGTGTTTACTGGATTCATCGGAATAGTACTGCCTGTCGTCAGACACAGAAAGTTTGAGAGCATAAAATAATTCAACACGTTCAAATCAGTTCAAAATTAAGTATTTATCAGTAAGAATTAAGGGAACGCTAAAACTTTAATTAATTTCAAATATTAAGCGGTCCAAAGTCGTTATTCAAAGGCTTTAGCAGCTCATGTAGAACATGAAGATGACCCAAAACATAACAGAGTTTGCTAGTCTTAAAAATTATCGACGTGTAACTAATACCATAAAAATACATATATTGCCAGGAAGCCACAGTGTTTTATGGAAGAAGGTGGCAAACGAGCAAGCGGATCACTTGATGTTAAGTGACCGCTACCCATAGGCATCAGCAGCAAGCAAATGAGTTGCAGATGTGCTGTCTACCTTTCATGGACAGGGGAGGGATAGACAGGTAAAAGGAAATTTCCTTTTCTCCATTAATCCCCGTCTACGACGGCTTGACTCAGAAATAGGTGTTCGATTTTTCGCTAAGGATTCCTATCTCATAATCCTATATAAAGATGACTCATCATTTTATGAATTTATTTTTATAGTAACACCAAGAATTATAAGTCTTTTATTTGTAAATATAGTAGCTTATTGCTTTAAGACTTTATAAAAGACACGTGCAGCTGTATTGGAGCAATTTTATCAACCGCATTGTAAGACGCCAGGACGCACTGTTTGCAGTACAGACAATTAGACAGTTTACATGTAACCTAGGAGTCGGACACTTTTAAAGTCTAGATGGGGGCTTACGTAGGGGCTTGTATCTCAGTAATTAAAGCCTTATCTGTGAGACTGAAAGGCCGTCAGAACTTTATCGTGCGGCGTCCGACGCAGCGTTATCTTCATTACGGCCGCGGACCGCAACTTTAATTCATGTGTCCATTAATTTTAAAAGCTGCCGCGTGCGTTTGTTAAACCTATAATCATCTTTACGGTAATATAGCTTTAAGTTTGCCGATGAGCAATAAATCATCGACAAATCAAAGCTCATCGTAGGCAGTACTATCTCCTATGAGTTATGTAGAAACTGAACATTAAATACTCAGTACCTTGTTATCTTTAATTACTGGTTTTCGCAACGTTGTTGTTTCCACGTATTGATGGAATGTTTACAACTTGGCTTTAAGGAGAAGAGAAATAAAATCTAAAAATATTCATCCAGTTTTGTGTGGGATTTTTTTATTATTTTATAAGTCAATTATTATATTAACTAACTTCACTATTTATACAATGTAATGAATGTATGTAATATTTATAATATGTTTTTTATCAGTAATTTGCCTCTCTTAGAGCTCATCTGCAGATTGGTTAAATTTGAGTAAAAATAGTAATTACAGATTAGAATAAATAAAGGTGTGCGAAAAAGCCGTCAGACTTTCCTTTTCTCGCTTAGCAATCGTTACAAATAGTGAGTTCAACGTATGAAATCAATTCTATTTCGCTGGATAAAACTTCCGGAAAAGAGATTGATACCGGATTCCACAGCCGAGTTCAACAGGCTTAGAGGCCTATTAGTTTATCCTATCACATTCAAAACATCGATACGAAATAATAAAGTCAAATTATACTAATACAGGATCATAACGAGTCTTTTCTAAGAATTAGCTAAAAGAATTAGCGAAACAATTTTCTAGTTTCCGGCAGATGGTCCTATAATTAACTATAATGACCTTACCACCAAACTGATGCTAGTCATAGTATGTAATATGTATATAATCTTTTTTTTGTTCTATACTCACATATTAAATCTTTATATATATATATATATATATATATATGGCGGCTGGAAAGGCTGGACCGATTTGGTCATTGTCCGGAGAATTTTCAATTGTAAAAAAAGAAAATTGCGCGGGAACTTAGAAAAATCAAGAAAACTTAACAACCATATTAACTTTTCTAATGTAGGTGACCTTAGCGCTTTTAGCATAACTGTCAATCGTTTGACAGTTGGCGGGAGTATCTTAAGTTGAGGGTTGAACGTTTGTATGGAGAGACCACTCGAGCGAAACCGGAGCGGGTCGATAGTATAATATATTTATAAGATTTGATAATAAATACAGCTTAGTAAATTTTAGAAATCTCACATTAAGTTTCTTTTTTGCGTAATTTAATAAACCGTAACCTTGGTACAATTATTTGATCGATGCTATTATCATAAATCGTATAGGCGCATTAATAAAACTCAAGTCGTAAATAATTCGTCGATAAATCAAAATACAACATTATTCGTGTAATCATACATGTATTAAATGATACTATTAGAGTGATTACTTAACTAATTGAAATATTAAATGGAAAAGAGGTAGGAATTTTTTTTAACATTTCGGTCGGCGTGCGCTGAGTTATCAAACCGGTGCGTGTTAACGGAACTGTCTCGAAAGCAATATATAATCACAGATCTGTCAGTATGGTATTTTCAATATATTATAGGGTACTATTTTTAAAAGTGACATTTAATGAGTTTAATGATAAATAAATATTAAATCATTAAACTACAATCAAGTATTTTCATAAGGTAAAGCTAGCAACATACTTGATGGTGAGTACACAACGCCGCGCATTCACAATAGTAGGAGTTCAGGCTCATAAAACTATTTTAACTTTCGTGAGACGTTATTTCGCGTTTCGCTCGCGCCCCGCGAATTAATCCCAATCACCCTGAAGAAGGACCTGTGACACCGAAACTTGTCAGTACCAATCCCGGAAAACACGAACGTAAGTAGAGTTCAGGCACATTTCTGTGGTTAACCCGAGCTCGCTGTATATTTAATTTTGTTTCGCCGTAAGTTCGCTGAAAGAAAATTGATATCATATGATTTGGAGAGATGTAGGTGCATTGCCTTCTGTGTACCGTTTCAAGACAATTTTCAAACCCATAAAAGTCTTGCTGACTTTTGTCAGTTCAGAAATACCATTATACTACGTTGATATTAACTGTACATATGTAATTGAGAAAGTAAACTAACAAATACTAGCTTAAGAATTAAATTTAAACACTGTCTTAATGCAAGAGTTTCCAATTCCGGCGGTATTTTCAAACCAATACGACCTTAGGTTCTTCAAGAAGGGAGCGTACTCCTTCCTAAAAGATTTTCAAAGCATCTGCAATTCCTCTGGTGTTGCGGATATTCATGGGCGTCGGTGTTCACTCATATTAAGCAACCCACTATAAAAAATCATTACTGTGATTGATATTTTGAAACTTATATAGAAATCGAAGAAGGTTGGCGTCAGGCTATGAAAACTGTAGCCAAAACCAATAGTATAGACTACGGTCATACTGTGCCGACCCCACATAACGTGATTAAAGGGCAGGGATATGATGTAAATTCCGATTGAAAGGATGAAAATCAAACAAACCAAAATACCCCGGTAAATTTGAAATTAAGACTGGAAAATTCTAAAGTACCTAGGTGTCAGAATTAAAAAAAAATGTATCCTAGCATAATTTATTGACGTCGAGTTGCATTCGATCGTTCAACCAAGAGATGACGATATTATGCGTAATATTAAGAAATTGATGCAATTTAAATTGTTACGTGTAGAGCAAGCCCGTTGATGTCAAAACAGGACCAGTAAATGACGTGCGCCTACGCAAGCTTTTATCCCATGCGATCCGCGACACTGGAAAGTAGCTGTTTTGCATGATCATAAACTTACGAATATGCAGGTGTTGAGCATACTTAAAAAGCCTCATGTTTATGTTTAAAATCCATTGGAAATATTTATGCGATACATTGCGACTTATTTTTTTTTTATTTCCGCAATGTTTTTAATATACGTCAGTATCAAAGAATGATTAAAAAGAAATTTTATTATTATAACTGATCAATAATACATTTAATTACTTTTATCAGCCTCAAAGTAATATATTTTATACAGATTCAAAATAAAATATTTTGCTGTACTAACAAAACCTAACCCTTTGATCCATATAGAGTGGTAGAGCCGGAAAAAACAACATCTGGTGCAGGAATAGACTGGGTCGACTGGGGTGAAATACCACGACCAGGCGTGAAGTAGAAGTATTCTTTATTTCATCTAACTAGTGAGATTGTGCGTCTGTTATATTTCATATTATGAAATCATCGTACATAAAAAATTCAGAGTCAAACTGAATAGTTAGTTGTCAAATTTGTCTAATGTAACAAAGTTTTATCTCGCGTAATTCTATCTCTATCTCAAAGTATTATTTTAAGCGGAGTTTTATAGCGATCGCTTTCGAACAAAATTATACATTCATTTAATGAAAAAAAAAATCAAATAACATGTTTTATTCTTATTTTGCCAACTGACAGAATTATTAATACATACATATTAAATATATAATTTACACGTAGCGGTGACATCTAAGGGCCAGAAAATCAAATCAAATTAATTATTTGGTCTGTAATAATGGTCCTTTGCATAATATCCACACGGATTACCTAATTATTAAATTATAATAAATGCCATCTTTGTAGGTTCTCGGTATAAAAACTACCTACAATTAATTTATTCGCAATATTCTCTTAGTGGTTTAACGCTTGCTTTTACTCTTTTTTTTAATTCTCGGTCGATTACTTTCATCCCCGAGGCCGCATACCAATTCCATTAGGTATCAATTACCACTTGCAACTGTCTTGCGAAAATAATCGCTTTAATTATAAACATCACAGCGTAAAGCCAGGGGAAGCTGCATAATCATTAATCACTTTTTTTCTTTTGTTAATAGACTCAGGTTAGTAGCAGATACCAGTGTAACATGATTGTGTGTACAATAAGTTAGTTTAGAATACTGTCTCATCAAATTAACTAATTACGAATTTAAACAATTAATGTTCAGTTATACATTTGTAGAACAGTACAGCTCTTGTTCTTGAGTTAGCTACTAGTTTTCAAGTTGACCAAATTGGTGACACGATAGTACGAACACCGATATCAAATTACTCATAAGATAATTGTAGATATGGAAGTAAAAGAAGGTGTCCGGGGAAAGCGTTACACAGAAGTAAAGTGATTTTTTTATAGAAGAAGTTGGCAAACGAGCAAGAGGTTCAACCGATATCAGGTGACCGCTACCCATAAGCATGTGCAAAAGGTAATGAGTTGCAGATGCGTTGCCTACCTTTAATGGACAGAGTTTCCTACGAATAAACGGAAAAAGGATATTTACTTTTCTTCTCTATTTCCGTCCCCGTTAAATCCTCTTCCCCTTTCCATCCTTTTCGTATCAGAAAGGAATGGGAAAGGGAAGAGAGGTAGAAGTAGGTCTCCGGCATCTAACTCATCAAACGAAACGTAGAATACTTCTACTACCTAATTTTATATCCACTTACGGGGGATGTACCTATTAAGGCGAAAAAGTTTTAGACCGTAATTTGCGTAGATAAAAATTTTAAATAACTTTATATGATAAATATCTTGACAAAAATATGCTAACTATATATACTCTAGTTGATATACAATCTCGTTAAAGTCTCATGGACTCTGATAATTTTACCCATAAGCAATAAGAGTATTTTATTGCTACAGACAGTCCTGTTGTTAAAGACGGTATGTTAAAATCAATTTATCACTTACACGAATTGCATTCACCGACAGTACATACTTTATTCAGCTGAACATTCTGACATAATTGAATTTGTATAAATGCATACGCACAGACTTTTATAACGTGAAGATTAATTCTTACGAAGCAGAAACGAATTGTGTATCGGTCTCGTTGTGTACCTTTTCATTACCCTTAATCATGAACCATTTGATTGACGATAAAATGGAGCGACTATTGAAATAATAAGAGAACATGTTTATTGTTTGCCCAACTCGTGGCAAGGAAGTAGTTTCGAACGAAATCATTTTATTAGACTTGATGGATGTTAATTACGAAAGAACATACGTAGATAACTTTCGTAAACCTTTCTTCTTCCTGTGTTATTATTAGTAACAGTGGTAGAGCCTGCAACAAAAAATATGTTGCACGAATGGACCGAAGACAGGCGTGAAGTAAAAGTATTCTGCTTTTCCTGTGATGAGTGCCGCTGCCCGTCCTTGCCTAATAAGGATAGCATGGGAAGGTGAAGAGGACTGTAAGGGGAAGGGATGGTTGGGGAAAAGTAATTATCGTATTTGCCGTCCATCCCCTGCTCTGTCCATTAAAGGTAGCTAACGCATCTGCGGCTCATTTGCTTCTTGCAGATGCCTATGGGTAGCACTCTCTTAATATCAGATGACCTGCTTTCCCGTTTGCCAAGTTGTTCCATAAAAAAAAAGATTTAATGAATTTAAATACACAAATACATACGTACTAAGAATATTCCACCGCATTTTTGTATGGTACCACGTCAGTTCAACAATTACTTTTCTTAATTCTGTAATTTTGCATCTATTTGGTAAAATGTTTTATTAAAATATTCGTTGTTTGTTTTTTATAACATTGGTTTTAATATAAAATGTTTATAACATTCTGTTAAATAGTTTATTTTTTTATTTTCCTAAGATAATTAGATATATGGCAATAAATTTCTGTCATTATTTTATATGGCAATGTTATTCATTAAAAATTTCACGTATTAGAATCTACCGCATCTCAGTAACAATTTAAAAAAATATGTTTATTATTCAATTGAACTGCAAATGTGATCGATGAGACATAAATTGGCCGTGACAGGACAGTAGTCCTGGAGAGTACTTCAAAGTCTAGTGTAGGTGGAAATGGTAAAGAAGTTTTACAACATTCGAGAGGAAGACGACGTGATGGGTGCCGCTAAAATATCATTTTGCAGCATCGTACATCAGTTAAGTGCCCTGTTCTTCTTCTTTTTTGCTTAAACGTGGTTGAATATGGTTTACGGCAATAGTCAAATGGATCCAACATTTGACTATTCTCGTGAAACATTCCATCCAACCATCTAACCTACGACCATGTTGTGCATGTTTCGCTGTCCGTATCCTTATTCAATAGGCGCTTAAGTGTCAAGTGTTCATTCATCCTAAATCCTTAATAGAACAAATACCTTCCCATTTTTCTCTTCTCTTTTCCCTTGATCCTATTTGTGCAAGTCATTGAACAAGGATTAGTGAGGTACATTTAAAATAACCCAATTAAATTACAGTTTCTATGTGATACTCAATAGTTTTTGGGTCGAACTTTTTCAGCAATGCCGCTTCGACTTGCACGACGTACGCGAACTACGTAAAAATTGATACCATAAACGACGCGAGCAGCGGCAAAAATATAGCTGATCGAGAAACGTAAGCTAAATATTTTCTTTTGGTGACATAATTAACGGTATTTTAATATCAATTATTTCATCCTATTTTTATTTCTTTTGAAAATAGTAAAATGAATATAAAAATTACAGTATTAATTATAATAACATATAATTTTCGTACTTTGTTACTTATCATCCAAGTATCATAAAGGCTTGTACACACTTGATGTGTTGATGCAGAGTACTCTAAATGAATGTCGTATGTCTCGTTTTGCTCCTTGTTAATGACGTGGCGCATGCCGTTTTTCCTTAATTGCTCGACAACAAATTCTTCAATGAAAGACTTCGCGTGGTATACAAGCTTCAACTTTTTTATCTCGTAACATTTAATAGAACACGTTATCAATATAAGATCTTTACTGATGATTGTTACATATTTGCTATTTTGCATATTTTTAATTGCTTTTTCATATTTAGCGATATTTTAAAGTCCAAAATCAGTCAAATAGATTATCAAAACATAATATTTACAGCTTTATGCTTTAATCCTTAACTTTATGAATTCAATTATTTGATATTAATAGGACTTGAAAGCGTCCGATTTTAATGTGGAATTACGAATCTCAGACACCGCATGGTGAATATGTTTTTGTTATTCGTACGTAAAAATTAGTTATATTAGTAGATAATGTTTGTGTCCAGTGTATGATAGCCTCTCCCCTATATGAATTGGGACCTTATAAATTCAGTGAATATCGATGTTCTTTGACAAAAATACGTCTAATCCTATTTGTTGCTTATAATTTTAACAAATTGAATGACAGTCTAAAAACACTATAATATTTTCGGAGTTACCATTGTATAAATATTGGTGCAAGTTAAAAGATGTTCACAGAAGAAGAAATAAAGCAGAAATATTTCTGCGTCGTCTGATGAGTGAGTGCCGGAAGATTTATCCCAGTCTTCTTCTTCTTCTTTCATTCTATTCTTATTAGAATAGAATAAAAGAAGAAGAATTCCTTCCTTTCCTTATTAGGAAAGGATGGGAAGAAGATGATTTGATGGGGAAGGGGATGGATAAAAAAGGATATATCCCTTTTACAGTTTTATCCCCTCCTCTGTCCATTAAAGTTAACCAACGCATGCAACTCATTAGCTTATTGCAGATGGGTGGCGGTGGCTTAACGTCAGGTGAACTGGTTGCTCGTTTGGCACCATCTTGTATAAAAAATATCAAGTTAATTGGTGTTGTTATCAAGAACAAAAAATGCACACGAGCCATTCTCATCTACTATTTGTCAGAAAAGAACTACAATATGCATTAATTTCAAGAGATAATTAAGTATATGAAATTCACAGCCAATTAATTAACATAATGCAAAACGAGTGTAGACCCCACGACCCAATTAGTATATTTCTCACATAAAAGAAGTCTTTAATCACCATTAAGACTTACCACAAAAATAAAGTCGAATCTATAAATAATCTCGATTAAAAATACAAATATCTCCTCGATGCCGCTGTTGAATACGAATGCTTCGTGCTTCTAGTACGTTAATTAAACGGAGAAACTGGACATCGACTTATTAAGAAATAAATGAAACACGCCCAGTTGAAGTAGGGAAAGAAATAAAAGTCACGCTGTCGTATCTACTACGACTTTCAAACTACCTACTGAAATGTTTGTCCTGATAGTTAGATTTGCTTCTGCAATAATAAATATATACGAGCGGAATGTTTATTTCGCCGAGTAGCCCTGGTAGCGGTCATCGGGAGCTCGTCTTTATTTTTATTTAGGAATAATAATCGGTCGGACAACCGGCGCGACCAGTCGAGCGCTCGAGCCTGCCACGCGCCACACACTAACTTTGCCCGTGTGTGCCGCTAGGATATTTCATTAAATAAAAAAATGAGTAAAAATCTGAAAATAATATTATTTTAACGCAAGTTTTGTGAAACCATTAACGATAGTAGATATAATGACTTTATATATACCTATGTGTTTTGTTGCAAACAATTCTCTACGTAATTTTCACCAAAGGTAAACAATAAAATGTGAAGTAATTTATAGGCATCATCTATCGCAGTTTGAAAAAACGGTACTTGTACAATTTTGTCAGTTGATGAAATTAAATGAATGATTTTTTTTATGGAACAAGGTGGCAAACGACCAAGCATTTCATCCGACAGTAAGATCCGAGTAAGTGACCGCTACCCATAAGCATCTGCAACATACTAACGTGTTGCAGATGCGTTGCCTAGCTTTAATAGACAGAGGATGGGATAAACAGAAAATAAGATATTTCCATAAACTTTCCATCCCCACCCCGCGTCAAATATTCTTCTCCTTCCCATCCTTTCCTTATTAGAAGAGGAAAAAAAGGGGATCAGGACTATAATTAGGCCTGCGGCACGACACCGACTAAACGGAACGCCGTAAACTTCTACTTCCCGCTTGTCTTCTGTGAGATCGTTGTATTTACCGGTCGAGCCGGCCCATTCGTGCAACATATAAATTGGAACAAATAGAGCTTAGAAGGCATCGGTACTTCAACGCTAGAGTAATAATATTTGAGAAGGGAAGAAATCCAAAAATAGTTAACTTAATAAATTATTAAGCAATGTTAACAAGTCCGATTGATTGGCAAGTAAAATTCGATCGTTTTGTTTTTAGTTAAGTTCCAATGAAATAGCGCTAAAAAAAATTCAATTTCTTCGAAGACGTCCGTTCGGAACGTGCGACATTAATCACGGTACAGACGTCAAGTAAATAAATAATGGTCATTCAATGGTCACCACTCTAACTGCACAATTAAAATTTCGAATTCCACTTTTGTCGTCGTTACTTTTTATACATTGAAGTCGTTGCAATTTTGTTTAAGTTTTTGCAATCGCTTGTCGAACAAAAATAGAACTAGTAATGGAAGACAGAATTGTCAATAACGTACAAACATATTGCCTGAACATACAGCCATATATGCCCTGAACTATAGAAAAGAATAAATACATATTGACGTTTTAATATTAGTTAATATTGTAAGGTATACGCGGGCTTCGTTAAAAGCTTTCATTTAAAATATCGATAACACTGTTAAAACTATTACGTGGGTGTAAGTCATTTACTTTTTAATGATAAACAACACAGTTTTATCGGGTAACATTGAAAAATAATACATGCGTCTGTATTTTCCCCGCCTTTTTTCCCTCGTTTTTGTTGAAACCATGTTTTACGAGGACTACTAAGTGGCGAATCAATTCATCAGTAACCCCGACAGGTGCAATTTGGTCCAAACGACGAGAAAAATAAATTTAAAAGCCATAGTTACATAATAAAATCTTTGTTACGATTGATTTTAATTTATAAAGACTTAAAAATATTATGTATTTTTATAGTTTTGTTTTATAACAGAACAGAGACACATTACAAGAATGGATCGGCCTGATCGGGGAACTACCAAGACCTTAAAGAAAACGACTACGTCTCACTTGGAAATTGAAATCAACAGAAGCTCTTTCTATTCCCTCTTCTTTTATATTTCCTTTCCTACCATCGGTTCTCGGAACGCATCTGCAATTCTTCCTGTTTTTAGGGTAGCAGTAGGCGCTCAGCAACACGGGGGCCGCTTGCTCTATTATTAATTCTTCTTCTTCTTCAAAAATACTGGACACATCAAATATTTAAATGTCCATGTTTTATAGTGTGGTACAGTGACCATTTTTGTATCTTTTCACACGGTCTCTTAGGGGTCACTAAAACTTAAAAACTTTTTTTGTTTTCATATTACCCTGTTTACAATATATTTATATATAATATATAAATTTCATAGTGACAAACGGAATATTCCACCGGGAATCGCTTACCGATATACCTACTTAATAATGAAACTTATAACGAGAGCTTACCAATTAAGCATAAAAATAGCGCTGATCGTGAAAAACTCGATTTGACTTCTGAGGCGTTTAAGATTTTAATTGGACGTCTTATTATTATTGATAGTTATTGCTTAAATGTTAATCGATAAATAGTTAAAGAACAATGTTAAGTTTATGCTGTGAATAAGCTTAATATAATATCATAAACCAGACACAGAATAAAAGATGAAATGATCCCATTTAATTAAGTTATTTCGGATGAAACCTCATGTCTGCATTAATGATTTATATGGTATTTTCGAGTGTATTGTCGTTGTCCTCTGGTACTTACGAGTTGAATTGTAGGATCAAGTAATGTGAATTTTGTTTTTTGTAAATAAATTATAATCCTAACTGATGTATAATAGCGAGACCGTTTCACTCTGCTGTTGAGGACACATACTTTATTATTAAACGAGAAACCAAGAGTTTTGTTTGGAGCTATGTAATTTGGGGTATTTTTCTGAATACGATCAAAATCCTAGCTAATATTCAAAGCGTCGGAATTGAATTATGTCAAGAACTTGTTACAGTTCTTTTCGAACATTTACGACCGAAAAACCAAATGCTTTCGGCCTAGTGCTTAGAGCTTCGTGCTAGCAACCTAGTATAAAGTATATAGCAACTGTGTCTGTTTATTGGAATAAAACTAATTTTACGGATTTTATCGCATTTATTGCACGTTTTTTGTTCCCTATGTTTCGAGTACTTTACAGCGCTCATGGCCCCATTTACATATTTTCAATTAATATTCCTCCTCCGATCTATGCAATGAGCTCACATTGTCTTGAGATCTTGCAGTTGTATGCTTAGTTTAGGATTTAATTTTATTAATCACAGGATCCCAAGCTGGTGGTAGTACCCAGCCATCTTCCCTATTGAAATTAGGATGTTTTTATTTTATTTCAATAGCCTCGCGTGTCATCCTGAGTAGAAAGTGGTGTTCTTTTGTACCGCTTCCGCTTCCTACCCAGGATGACTCGAGGCTACTGAAATTAAAAAACATACAAATTGAATACAATAAAAATAAAATAAATGAAACAAAGTTCGTCGAAACTGTTCCAAATTCGAAAAAGCATATTGCTGACGCCTGGTGCTGATGCACGTTAAGCACGTGGTTCGCTCGAATCTATAAGATTTTCCCCTGCAAAATATCGTCTAACGCGGCTAAAGAAGTTATAACATCAAAAATATTTTCGACGCTCTTACTATCTGAATAAACATTGTTTAATTTATTAAACATTAGGCTTAATGTAACAAACATATTAAGCTTAATGTAACAAAAATTACGGTAAAGAAGGTAAGGACCGAGGTCTATAGCAGTAGGTAATTATATATTTTAAACTTTATCCAAATAGGATCGGAGGTGCGCCGTCCTTAGGGCCGCTGAATAAATTACAAGTGAGGCGGAGGTATGTTTATTTAGCGACCGGCTACTATGTTCGCTATGTTTCTTTCTATAATAACTCGTACCGTTTGAACGATGTCGAAGCGTAGCCAATTACATATCTTGTCATTGGAAGGTTATTTACAATGGTGCATGTGTATTTATTAAGAGATAAGGCTGACTTATTATTGCATTCATCTTTAAAAGCTTGTCAAAACATTTCAAAGTAAATATCGATGAATGCATTTCAAAGATAGCTTGTGTTCTTTATGTGATCAATAACAGCAAAAGTATAAATAAATCACTATGCATTTTTATATTTTTAACAACGGACAACATTTTGAAATTAAGTATCAATACGGAAATATATGGAAATACGCATACGAACACCTAAACAAAATCAAAAATATAAAAAGGATATCCATTCAAAAAATACATTTAAAATAAAACAACAAAATAATAACATATTATTTTAATGAATCAATTCAATTTAATTTATATTTCTCCTTAAAATCCAGCTATTGTATAAGTGTTAGTTATTGAAAACAGTATAATAAATGCATACGATATGAATCAATGCAATAAATTGAACTGATTAAATCACAATGTTGCTCATTAAGACTAATTAAATTTATGAACTATTTCTTTATAATTCGAAAAGCGCGAAACGTTCACGATTTTAAAGTAACCCCGAAACAATAAAGATTAACGAAGAACGTAAAGAACTGTAGTAAGTGAGTATTAACTTAGTCCCGCATTGGTCACATGCCACATAGGCATGTGTCTTGTTGTTAATTAAGTCCCGTGTACACTGGTATGAAAACGCCATTTTATAGTGACGTGGGACACACTACGCAACGGCGAGACGAGACATATTGATTACAACGTTTGCGTTCCAACTTATTTGTGTAGATCATACAGAAAGGATGCTTACATAAACCCGCGCGTTTGCCGCCGAACGCCGTCGTCCCGTAATGGATGTGATAGGGAACCAGCTATGGTTGGTCACCCATAGCCCTCCGAACTGGTCCCAATATCGCTTGTTTTGTATCGGCTTTGTGTTAATCATATCTCTCGCTCAGTATGGCGACTCCAGCGGCTTCCAGTCGCGGGTCTATTAATAAAAGGCAAGCTCCGAACTGTCGGGAATTCTCGCAACCTGCCATTGTAGTGTAGTGGTTAAAGAATTTGTCTTTTTAATCGCGCTGCCTCTCCACTGTGCGCTGAGCCTATTATTAAGGTTAATTGGAATTATTAAAGTTTTTTTTCGCGGCAGCTAGGAGTTTTAGCGGATCGCGACGCATACGAGATAGCTTCAAGATTGAAGCGAGCTTTTACATTAATTTATAGTTAGTGTACGTGCTTTGGAAATTATAATAGAAAACGTTCCAAAGCCTTTAGCTTTCGCTTTCTATCAAACGAATATTGTTTATTTTATTGTTTTAGAAGGGTAAATTTCCTAACTCTAAGTTTACCTCAAGTTTATTCTGGGTGTCCGGAAATGACGAATACAAGGAAAGAAATGTTACTTGGCCGAATATATGATCTTTCCATGCACACGTCATTGCTGAATATCCTGTATAACTAAATAATATTATTATTGGTTCAGTACAACATAAAGAGAAGCAGCGAAGACGAGTATTCAAATAGAACCTGCCAAATTATTAAACTACAAGTCTTTAACATTGATTTTAATACCATAGTTATAAAGGCCGTTTAATTTAGTTTTAAGTAGTTTACGCGGACTTGAGTTTATCATATAATCTACTGTAAATGTTCATTATTTTTTGGGCGTAGTGTGTTACTGTTGAACCTAAGTTTTTCAATATATTTTCAAATCCTATCGTACTATCGTTTTTTATTCCCAAAAACAAGCAATAACTTCTAAAAAATATTGATATCAATCACATCGATAAAGCTGTGTTTTACACTGGATTCATTCGAATAAACATATATATTTAAAGTTATGTAAGTTATTTTACATAAGTCTTTAATTCAGTATAAACAGTTACGAGTAATTGGATAAGTAACAACGGCCAATAAAATCGTCTTGCACCTTTGAAAATTTCGTGAAATAAAGAAATGCGCGGCCACTTTGTAAGACGTCTTCGCCAACGCTCGCCAGATACATTTCCATAATGACAGTTAATTAATTCGAAGCACCGTGACGACGGGTGTAATGCTACGTCGGGACGTCTCGGTGTTTATCGTCAAATTGCTGGACCATCACGACCCGGACTACAATTAGGAACAGTACAAACGACCTCTTACAACGTAATGCAACGACATCACACTGTCCTGTAACCAATTATTTGCAACGCGAAAAAATGTCATATTCTGTGCTGAGAAATTCATTGGAAATAACATTCGTTTTTAATTGTATGCTGGTTTTTTAAATAATTTTTTACCTCCTTACGTAGACGTCAAAATTGTAGATAGCTGAATTACAGTATTTTTAATGTACGAATATTAAATAGTTTCTAATAAATAAAACAATTTATATAAAACAATTTATATTTACGAAGGTTATGAAGGTATATCTCGACTTAATAATGACTTCATCACGTGCTGGGAAGATCATTAATAGCTATCGGTTTCATTTGCTCTTCAACATCCAAATGCGGCAGTATGAACTACGTTACCACACTGATAACCATCGAGACTTCTAGAGGAATTGAAACAAAATATCTCAGATTGTACTATGCCGCTTCGAACAAAAGTTTGTTTTCATGACACGTATTCATACAAAATCTTAATTTAATATTTATTATTATGCCTGTTGTACTATCTTTTTCATACTACTATATTCATCCAAATTACTTTGCCATAATGAACTCAGTTAAGTGAGCTTGAATTGCGCAGTAAGCAGCAATGTTATTGTCTATTACATATCAAAAAGCGTCTATCGCATTACACTAATAACACGTTTTTATTATGTAATGACAATTTTAACTAACTAATATAAAATTTCAATACGTTCATCAAAATAAATCTGAAATAATCTCTGTCATAATTGACAGAAATTGTACACTTAACTTTCCTCTGTCAAATTCCAAGTCACCTGTTCGAAGTGTTTCATAACTATTTTTGTGTTAAGCTCACTGCAAGCATTCCGAACGATTAAATCTACCGAGGCAGTTATTTGATAGTCGATATCGATCACCATTTGCAATAATGTCTAGTGGAGCTCAACGCAATATAAATCAATATTAACGCGAGCGCTTTCATCATTCTCTCGCATGAATGTTAATAAGATGTTTAACAGTCAAGCAGTTTCGATTAGCTCTAGGAATGACAGCTACGGAATTCTAATTATTAATTCGTGTATTGAAACAAACGTGTCCGACTGTCCGAGTGTAAAGGTCCGAAACAAATCATTAATAAGCCTCGAAATGGATCTCATCCAAATGCCGCACTCTGGAACAGGGCTACGGGCGATTGGGCGCAACTAGTTATCTATTATATCTCAATATCGAATACGCTCTTTATCATTAACACAATATAAATATTTATTTATTGACTGCCGAAGACCAGCCAAATGCAGAAGTGAAAAATATTAGAGTCCCTATACACAACACTTGTTTATTCAATTTAAACTATATTTATCACTAATTTTATAATAATCATTAAGTTTATAAGTAAATAATAAAGTAATTAATTTATTGTACTTTATTGCCTTTACACAATATAAATATTAATTGTGTAGTATATCTACGTTTAATGTAAATAATAACAGGAAAACTCCCATTATTTCTAAAAGAAGAAGAAACTTCAAAAGCTCCAAAGCAATTCGATCGACTATATTTTATTCCAGAAGAAAATCTAGGAGGTACTGGAAGATGTTGCCAGACGGTGGATTGTTAAAAATTGTTGTCGGTTTTAGAAGACATTATATTATCTTTGTTATAGTCAACAGACTCCTTTATAATGAATCAAACACCAAATCCGACACCTTATTAAAGGTTGGAATAAGCCGGTCGCCCGCGGCGATCGACACTGGCAACTCGCTTCTAAAAACAAACATCTCTATTAATTTCCCTCGAACCTTTTAAGGCATCCACAACGGATTTATATCGGGTGCAGAATCAATCATATGATAACCGAATGCGATAATTAATGTAGAAATGATCTACTTCAAATAAGCTTTAGACTTTATCGTGTAACATTACTTATCGAAGAAGTAACAACCAAAAATATTCTGTAAAATAATACAGATCTACTACTACTAATGTATAGAAATACCTACGAATACAAGAGAAGGTTATGCTGGCCTGAAACTGACTAAAACCTCTCAATATTCCTCCCGAATATGTTTTTGTGGCTAAGGGAAAGCTCTTGCATACATCCGCGATCCCGCCTGCGTCAACCGCCAAGGCATCTCCGTCTATCGAGTCCACCCTGGTGATTTCATTTGGTTTACCGTGGTTAACACGGCTACAAAACCCCACTGCCACTACAACCGGTGGAAACCCGGACGGCAGTTAAATAAATAAAAAAAACATGTCACGTCAAATTCGTGTCATTGGCGACTTAAGACCCAAAAATTATGAATATCAAATAGCGATAGCGATGTCTACCTCGTTTAAGTTAAGAGATTTTATACGTATTTTCAAATCCTTCTAAAATTACATAAATTTATACCTTAGCAAGTCTTAAATCACCAGAGTGCTTTAAACGCCTTAAATTGTCGTTTATAATACGTCGATTATATTTAATGGCCTACTTAGCACAACGGTGCGTTTTGTTGCAACTCCCGATGACGGTGCGGTACAATTTATAAACGAAACTGAAATAAATAATGTACGATGCGAATGGGATAACGAGTTTATTAAAGATGCATTAATGTCGGATCGAGCGCATGTAAGTCTAACGAATGAACTTTCTATTGTTCCCTACAATCGAATTATTGATCGTTTTATAATAAAAGTGCTTAACAATATATTTATAAGGTCAGATATTGAGACTCTCACGAAGATTAGAAGTTGCTTCGTTAGTTTAGATAAAGTTAGCATTGTCGCGAGATTATTAGTAACCGAATCAAGTAGCCTGTTACCTTATATTCATGCCGTCTTAAATCAATGGTTCCTATCATAGTAAGTGCTATGTAAAATGTCACTATTATTCAATATTTAAATTTTAGTACAATCATAATCGTGTGGATAGTATTGTTCATAATGTAAGTATTAACTATTATTCGGAGTCATAGTTGAAAACCCTCTTTTCAAATTACAATAATATATTAACACACAAAAGAAACGTTGCCGCCGAATGATAAACGCATCATAAAAGGCCTAAAGGCATCCCATCCCGGTCACTCGATATCTCCTCCGAACAAATCACTATTTTATCGATATTCCGATCGAAAAAAAATATTGATATCAACACAAAAAAGTCGTTCAAAAACAATAGAGTGGATGGATTGAAAGGATTCCCGGTTCAGATAACAAGTCGGTCAGTATCAAGTATGTATTAATAATAGCTTTATTTTGATGGCGTTCGAACCACGAACACTCGTTCACTTGTGTCATTATGGCCTCCTAATCTCTGTTAAGTAGTCATTTGGTGTTGAAAAAGCATCGGACAGTATTAAAAAAGAAGACTGACCTAAACGCATCGCATTAGATGACTGTTTAAAATGTTATCCTTAAATATTCTCCCATCTTGTGAGGACAAATTTATATTGCTTTTAATGTTATGCTAAAATAACCTTAAATAATCTTATAACTCATTTTTTTTTTAATTCTTAATAACTTTTTAATAAATACGTTTTCTTTTTTATTACTATAAAATATTATTATATTAAAAAATACTAACAACCATACAGTTTAACAGTTGATTTAGTACATACAGGATATGATCACGGTCAAGTTCGCGACATGGATTCAATTAATTATTACTCTATAATATGAATAATTACGATCTCGGCTCGACAGGTGAAATACCATGACCACACGGAAGACAGCGTGAAGTAGCGAATTTAGCGTTTCGTCGTGTGTGTGGTGCCGGAGGCCTAATAGTAGTTTAATTTTTTCTATTCTTCCCATTCCCATCTTTTGCTAATAAGGAAAGGATGGGAAAAGGAAGAGGACTTGACGGTGGAGGGAATGAATAGGAAAAGGAAATAACCATATTTGTTTATCCCCTCCTCTTTCCATTAAAGGTTCCATCTGCAACTCATTAGCTTGTTGCAGATATCTATGGGTTGGGATGTCACTTGATATCGGGTGAACTGCTTGGTTGTTTCCCACCTTCTACTATAAACAAAATTTTCACAGCGTCGTTTATTCGTTTAAAAAATCTATAAATTAAAATACTTTAACCGACTTTTATAAAGATAGTTCCAACTACACCGAAAACTGTAAAGCACAAAATGTTTACGTAAATTCGAACAACACTACGGCGGTGTTTGTATGTTCCTTCTTACAAAGAAGCTTGTCACCCTTTTTAACAAGATGTTCAGTCGCTAATCGAAAATGATAAACAAAAATTCAACATTATTTGGGTTTTATGACAAACACAAATTATATCGGATCTAAGTTAAGTATTAAAAATGAGTAAGTGTGAATTTCAGCGATGTGATTTAAAGTTTAAAATTAATTAGGCATAAAACAAAACAAAAGACAAGTTGCTTTCCGAATTCATGTCATATCTGTTGGTCAAGTCGAATGTCAAATAACAGACAAAATGAATGGTTAGTTAAAAATAAAAAAATATATAGACGTCACATATAATTAAAGTAATATTTTACGGTCGTTACGAAGAAATTTACAACAATATCAGGCAATACTGACTAAATTTATGTAAGCAGTATCTGACCTACCCCACTCTATCAAATGTTAATCGTCTAGACAACTTGCCAGAAATTTAAGGATGTGTCAATAACTTATGTTAGAACGGCCTCGTTTGAAATCTAATAACTAATTTGGCTGATTGGATTAAGATGTCAAAGCGTGCTCACCTTTTTACGGTCTGCAGAACAGATTATGTTACGAAAAGAAAGGCGGTTGATAATGTAATAAAACTGTTTTGTAGTTTTTACTTATATCAACCATAAAGTGTGTTCTAAAATTACGACGACAATTTCAATAACTTAAAAAAATGTTTACAATTTAACTCTCGCGGCTGAGGTGTAGGCAGAAATCTTTATGTGTATCACTAACATTTAATTTTTGATGAGCGGACTCCATTTCCAATCCTGGATCAAAGGGAATCGATTTCCGACCGGAGCATGCGTTATTCCTAAAGTTACTACAGCGAATTTTATTTTTAATATCGTAATGACAACCGGCCATTCCCTTGTCAGCTACCTGATTAGATAGATCAGTTGCGAGCAATATCAAGTGTCTGTAATGTTCTCTTTTATTGTTTCCCGAAAATATAAAGTGTACCAAAGTAAATCAAGATTCTTACTTCAAAAGCGTAAGCGACTACACATAAAAACAGCATCAAATACACATTTGGATAGGTTTGTAACACTTAGTTTTAATTCAGAATAAGTTTTATTAAATCGAGCTATTGTTTATAAAGTTTCAAATAGTCCAGTTGAAAATGTAGACACACAAATAATATGTGTTGCTGACCTTACATATTATGGAATGACCATTGAATATTTACCGAAAAATTATGTCCTGTTAAAATAAAACCAAAAATAACAACAAAACATAGACAGAGAAATGACACAATCAAGCCAATCGAACAATTCGTATGCAACTAATAGCATTATCTACGTAATTAGTGGTGACATATCATTCATTATATCTCATTAAATATTTAAATTCAATGTCTTAATAATTTAAAAGGTAATGTTTGTCGAGAAATTGTCAAATCTATTTCAATCAAAACACAGGTGGTTAAAACATCTCCGGCTATGACAAAAAAAAATAACTTTTAGTAATGACAAAAAATTCGGCAAATTCAACGGACACAAGACGTTATCGCAAAACATGAGGCTTATCAGCGTTTCCCTTGTTTTGCGGCGGCAATAAATTTTTTAAATATACCATAATTCTTCGCTGCCGAAGATCGAGGTGCGATAAGTGTTTATTAGAACACGGGTGGTAGAAACTTGTGCGATATCCGACCAAAAACAGATGAAAAACAACAAAAACCTAAAACATTTCTCCCTTTGCCAAAAGCCAAAATCGGGCCGAGTATCTTCAAGCTTGTTTGATCGCCTTATCGCAGTTTGTTTAGTAAATAACGAGCAGTCGCTAAGTTGTTAACAACCTGCCGACACCACTGCAAAAAATGTTCTAAACGGTGATCGGAACTACTTAAATGATACTAAATATAAATCTATTAATGACGATATAGAAGGTTCAATATATCTATAACTAAAGGGAGAAGTCCCATAAGTCGTTTAATGTTTTTGCAGCCGAGGAAAGAGGTTATGCAAGTTTAAATAAGCATATTTTCACGTATACTTTCTACAATATTTCAGATCTTTCATCCCAAAGGTATAGACAGAGATATCTATTATAACAGTGGCAGAGCCCGCAACAACAACATCTGTTGCACGAATGGGCCGACTCGACCGGTGAAATACCACGACCTCACAGAAAACAGGTTTGAAATAGAAGTACTCTGCATTTTGTCTGATGAGTGAGGTGCCGGAGGCCTAATTTTAGTCCTCTTCGCCTTCCCAGCCCTTTCCTCATAAGGATGGGATCGGAATGAGAGGAGGATTGGACGGGGAGGGGGTTAACGGGAAAAAGGAAATATCCTTATTCCTGTCTATGCCCTCCTCTGTACATGAAAGATCTGAGGCAACGCATCTGCAACACATTTGCTTGTTGCGGATGTCTATGGGTGGCGCTCATTTGACATCAGGTGATCCGCTTACTCGTTTGCCGCCTTTTTCCATTAAAAAAAATTAAATAAGACCGAAAAGCCACAAGCAGGTTTGTAAAACTTAGCTTTGGCATTGAGATTTAATACAATCTTTTCCTTTTCGTTAGACAGAACTATCATTTTTTTTGCTTTATATCTTTTATGATGTATAAAAATATTCATACTTCAAAAAAGAAGTAAAGTAAACTGGGTATTACATATTTATTTTGAATATGAAATAATAAATAAATATGCGTAGCCCAGAGGGGTAGGCAGAGATTATGGATTTCCATTTGGCGCGGTCCTGGCACACCTCGCTCGCTTCTTCTACATTCATACATCTACGCATGCATGCTCGTCGGTTATTGATGCTCCTTATATTGTCCTTTTTTAGTAAGCCACTAATCTGATCGATATAAGTTCTCCTAGGGCGTCCCCTACCAACACTGTCACTCACTTTTGCAACATTTTATAATATGACTGCATTTTAATTGAATCCATTTCTTGTTCTTTCCCTTTCATAATTCTAATGCCAACGAAATTACTATAACCATCGACCATGGTAGTATTAAATCAGGCCACCTTCTGTAAATCCACTAATATTCACGGAATTTTAATATTCCCCGTATTATGAAATATTACAAACACGCGCATGGAAATTATTTATGTCCGTAACATTGAGCTTATAAAAAGGTATAAATAAAGAGGTACATAATAACACATCGCACGAGGTAACTGTTCGCTGCCTCCGACCAGTTACCACCTGACAGTAGTTTAATTTGAAACATGCGAGTGCCCAAAATGAATAAGATGGCGTAACAGAAATGATGGCTTTATTACAGCGCTCGCTGTACACTTAATATTTGCATACGGGATTGTATTGACGGCCGGCACACGGACACCGCTTGTGTGGCACGCTCCGACTCGCAGGCCTTGCACTTATTAGAGCTTCATGAATAGTCGTTAAGCAAATAAGTACTTAGCCCCCGGCAAACGTCTTCCAATAAAGTATTATCAAACATTAGGAAGTCGATACGAAATCGAAATTCTACACACAACTCAATGGTAATTCGATGTAGAATTCAGATAAAATGCCAATTTTCAAGAAGTAAACAGTTGTCACAGACTAAACGCTTACAGACTATTCAAAGCATCGATGTGTAAGTTTTAAATTCTTTTAAACGGGTTTATAGCACCAATAAAATTAAAAATATGTTAAATTTTTAGGCATCGATCGAGAATATATTAACGTTATTATTAAATTAAAGAACTAATGAACATATGTTTTGTTCTGATTAAAATAATAGTCATAGGAATATGCTAATAAAATCTAAATAACAAAATGTCTAACGAATAATATGCAAAAAGGATAAAGTATGAAATTATTCTAAGAGAGTCGATATTTGCAATGGGACTTTGCTTTGTATGAATTATTACTCCAGCACGTAATGAATATAGTAAATTAAGTCTGCAAATCTACATATCATTAGGTTATTTATGAGTTAAATTTGTCTCCCCGCCTGTCGGTGTCTCATTACCGCCGCCGACAAAGCCCCGGCCAGCATTTGTCACGCAAACAGTGAAGCTAATAGCAAAATCTTTTTCACAGCTGGATTTCAAGCACTACTTGCTTATTGAACTATTCCTATAATTAAGTCTAGTGTTCCGCTTGAGTTATAATTTAAAATATTACTGGTTACCTCGTAGAAAGTTCAACTGTTCCAAATAAAGGGACATAGCAGACAAATAAATAATAGTTCAAAATATAAAAACTACGCATAGTTCTAGAGAAGTGAACTATTTATTTTTATTTTAACTAGATGGCATTATTATTAATTGTATTAAAATGATTATGCTAGTCAGAACCAACATTTATTAGATTACAACAAATTAAAAGAATTATCGTCAGAGCATGTAGTAAATGTTCCAATTAATTGTAGACATATTGATGATAGTAAAAATTAAGTTGAAATATGACGTTACGGACATAGATTATTTAGATACATATATAGCACAAGCAAATAAATGTACGCGAAAGATAAAGAGAAAATGAAACTAAATAGTGTAAATAACAAAAAAAAAACAGAAGTAAAAACTTTAAACCGGTGGGAAGAAAGTTCAAAAATAAATTAATAATAAAAAATAAACCCTTGTGTCTCAACAATAAAATTCAAAATTGAATACCTGCAAAAAAAAATTTTTAAAAAGTTCGTCGAAACTGTTCCAAAATTCAAGTAAGCATCTTGCTGGCATTTGAGAATCAAACCAAAACCTTCGTTAAGGTAAATAAAATTGTCTACTTTATTATACCTTGTTTGGTAAAAAATTGCCATGAATTAAAAATCATAAGGCATACCTTATGATATCTTAGTTACTTCGCATTATGCAGATACCATATCATATTCATCAGGCTTTACTGGTGTCTTGGTAAAATAAGGCTCTACCAATGCATTCCATGGTTTGCGGTCGACCATTTTTCGCCGTCAATTCCAGGCATCTTAACAATGTCATCGGCGCACCTGTATTTGAATTTTGATGATACTTTCTCTTGTCCAATTTAATAAATTTATGTTAATATTGAAAAATGAACGATAAACTCGCTACCCTAACCACTACTCCAACTGCCGATTGTGTGTGGTTTTTACCGCGAATTTTGTCAGACGTTGTTTATTCTCCCGACAATGTGGCCACTAAAAGCACGGAATTAAATCGAGACTTTGATTAAGACTTCAGTGCTCATTTCGGAGGCGGCACCCCGCAGGGCACGCGCGTGTTGTCTCGACAAACACCCTTAATTGTTAATTGGAGAAAACGGGACTCAACTTTTTAGCCAAAAAAAATGGATCGTAATTTGCAACCAAAGCAGACGATACATTGCAATGAATACCCCTCCTTTTATGTTTCAGCGTTGAGATTATACTGCATTTATATAGTAATCATTGGTCTTTCACGTAAGGACAACGATGCGCTTAAAAAGGGAATCGTAGAATATACTAAAACTTCCTAAGGCGTGAACACATGAAAACGTTCCCAGGTGTATATCGACACTACTTAATGTGAATTCCCAAAGGGAAGTCAACTAAATAAGGCTGTTTTACGATCGGTGGACTCTGGAGGCGGTATTCCATTGTGACGATCGACAAGCGAACTTTATTGGCTAATTTTATTCAATTAAATTGTTCCCGTCGCCGACTCCGACGTCGGCCGCTTTCCTTTCAACGCCTCAGAAATTATTGTGCTAGACATCGTACGAGGCGAGGAGCTTGTTTAAATAGAAGTGATTTAGAAGGCGCCGCAACGTTCATGTCGAACTAACAAGCGCTCGCATCGCAAGTCATCACCGCGCCGTTACATGCCGCCGCTCCCGTTCGCCGGCCATAAACAAATCCTGTCCCATCCTTTACTCTCGTGCGAGCCCCGGCTCGAAGCAAAAGGATTAAAAATGATTTTTATATGTTAATTTGGACGTCGTAACAAAGCGGGTGGCGGCTTCCAAACGGTGAACGTCTCGTGAAAGTCTCGTGCTGTGATATCACAAAGATGTTTCATCGCAGTGTTGAAGACACAACTATTAAAAGTTTCGTGGTTAGAAAAAGTTTTGATTCCAACTACAAAGTTCGGATCATGCTGACAGGACATTTCACAAATCGTTTATTACGTTATTTTTTACCTGTGGTCCTGTTGGCGTCTGATATGATCGGGACAATGTATCGATGACATATGAACATTCACTCCTCAACTTAAAGGGGTTGTTTCTTTGAATACGATCATGTTAATCACTAAATAGAATAAGCTTGGTATCTTTAATGAGGCCGTAAACTACACAAACTATTAAAATCTTAATAAATTATGTAACTGTATAGTTTCTGACCGGAATGTGAATTAAATATTAGAGTAACGTTCTCTCAACCCTATTTATTATAACAATCGGTGATAACTGTCTATATTTAACCTAAATTGTTAATTGTTAAAACGATCTTTAATAATGTATTGGCATTTTGGAATTGTTATTAAAATAATTATAATATGAATTGCTTTTCTAATTTTAAATGTTATTTTCTGCTAAATGTTATTATTATATAACTATTAAAATACTACTTACTAATAACTACTACTACTTCAGATATTAGTTCGATTCCAGTTTATTAGCGTCTAATCACACACAGTTAGGTAGGTCCAACTTTAAGTAGGAGGTCAATAGCCGAATCCGACTCGAATGGGCAACGTTGAAGAATTTGCAAGATATCCTCTCGTCCCAACATCTACTGCAGTGTCCCAAGACGAAAATCAGCGTGTGTGTGTTGCTCACTGCAAGCACTATTAGACGATTTAAGGTCACTCAACGGAAAGGGCAATTACGAAAATTACAAGACTCGAACGACTTTATTATTTTTTATTTTATGAATATTCGAGGTCCAATTGTTTTACATAAATAAAATAAATACACGCTCACGCTTGTAACCCGTAGGGTACCCATAGGATAATCTCTGCCTAGCCCTCGGGTATTTCCATTTGGCGCCACCCTGGCACACCTTCGCTTCTTCTACATCCATACATCTTCACATACATGCTCACGGGTAGTACTTATATCGTCATTTTAAGTATTACACTAATATTATCGATATAAGTACTCCTTGGATGTCCAACGCCGCCACTCGCTTTTGTAATATATGTTGTTTTATATAAGCATTGATAAAATCAAATCTCATTACCATCTCTCTCTGGCCGATGGGATACCGACCGAACACATAAAATTAACGATAACCAAGGAACAACTTAAGTCCTTACATTTACCAATAGTTTTAAAAAGCGATAAATACTTTTCACGCAAAAAGTACATACATCTTTCCGTTTGTTTTAAATCAATACAAACAAGCGCCTCTTTAGAAAATAAAATATCATAAAGCATGCTAAAAGACACTGAAAGCCCATAACAATAAACTAAAGTATATTTCGCCGCAACCAGCAAAAAAACAACGAACAGAAAAACAAATAAAATTATATTTAATAGGCTTGTGAGAACTGTCGCCTACCACCCACTGAGACTCGAAGGTTCTTTAGATATTTTAATTGCACCGCTAAAAATATCTCCAAAATGTTATATCTCTTAAATCATGGACACGGTAGCCCTAGTTGTAACCGAAAATTCTTGTTTTTTGTCGCCACTGACCCGTCAAAGAAGATGTTTAAAGGTCTATGTCATTTCCGATTCAGTCACGGACTACCAAAATTACCTATTTAGTTAAATTTGAGTATGTATTATACTATACTTTTTTTAATCTATTTCAATTGGAGTAGAGACCTAAATATTCTGAAATGTAAGAAATGTAATGTTTTTAATCTTTAAAAAATATTTTGAATATTTTTTAAAGATTAAAAACATTACATTTCTTACATTTCAGAATATTTAGGTCTCTACTCCAATTGGAATAAATTAAAAAAAGTTAAAGTAATTTATGAGGAAAATTAAAAAAAAACTCATAAAAGCCATTGTTAAGTATTTGACGACAAGCTTCAAGTTTTGGAATCTATACATATAATAAAAAATGTTTGTCTTCTTCTTCTTTTCAATCTCAGAAACGGCTTAACCGATTTGGGTGCGGTTTTCACTAATGTATTGTGGTAAGCTTCACTTAACATTTAGTGTTTGTTTTATCTCAATCGGGTTATAAAAGAAAAAGTTATATCAATTTAAAGAACCATGTCAAACATTTGTTCGATAAAAATGCTATAAAATAGAGTACTATCATATACATTATTACTGTTAAGTTAGTAATATAATTTCGTTTAAGTAAAATTGCAGGGCGGGTGAAACCGCGGACCACAGCTAGTCATAAATAAAATCACATCGAAGGTATTTTTTTGCTTTATGACATTGGAAAAGGTCTCTTTTAAATTTAATAAAACTGCTTAAGTTTAAAAATTAATTTTAAGCAAAAAAATAATAATATCTTTATCACTAAAAGCCACGGTTGATTAATTAGAGAAAGGCTCCTAAGTTTTAGAAAGATAAATAAAATTACATTGTAGGTATAATTTTTGTTAAGTTAACATTAAAAGGTTTTAGATTAATATATTAACATGTGTATTTTGTAAATATGTACCACAAATAAACTTAAAGGCGGAAAGTAGGCAAAATCACTAACACACACACAATAATTAATTAAGGAGTACCGAAATACGCCATTGCAGCACAAGACAAACTTTTTATTAAATTACACAGAACTGATATTATTATTGTTAACAATCATCAGTGACTCGTGAAAACAAAAGTAACAGAAGGTGATCGATTACCATCGCTGCCTACGCACCGTCAGCCAACTCAGCGAGTCGTGAAATTCTATAAAACATGATATATTTGCCACAAAAGCCCCACATTGATGAACAGATAAAACCGAAAACTAATTTAAGTACAGAAATCTGTAAGAATTTTTAGTTAAAAAAAAAACGAAGAAAACTATGAATGATAAATAAGCGTCCGAGCTAATTTGATTTAGTCACAGCTAATTTGAAGCTGTAACTCTAAATAAAATTAGCTCGGCCGCTCAATAACTTTTTTGTATATTAGGTGAGTTAAGGTATTCTGCGGCATTAACCTTTTTCGTAACGACAAAGTTATTTTTTGTAGCGGCAAGCGAACAAGTTACTCATCCAGGCATTAAGTAAGCACTGGTTTTCAACCAAATTCGCAATAATCAAGAGACTCGCCAACTTTTGTGTGGTTAAGACAACGGGGATAAGGAAAACAATGGAATGAAAAGATAATAGGGACTATTGCATCTCACGTATCACAGGAAATTGAGTATAAATACCTCCTAACTCATGATCGTATTCTGTGAGCTTAGCTACTCGTTAGCTTCAAATTTGGGAGAAAACATTACAGGTCATTGAAAAGATATGATTATGACTGTATTACAATTTTATGTTTTGATGTCATAAATCTGACTTTTGATAAGAAACTATTATACATCTTACATTTTCATTTATAAATTCTCCTTCATTAAAAAAGTAATGTAGTCAACAATTGCACTGAATTTAAAAAAAAAATATTTCGATTATAAAAAAACTTTTGTTTAATGATTCAGAATAAAATATTAGTAAATTATACAATACGAGATATAATTTCTACCCATCACACGTAGGTACTATTCCACTGAGGTCGAGAGTCATTCTAAACACATCACTCATTCGGAACAAGGCATCGTTTAAAAAATGACATTTCGGTAGTCAATAAACGTCTATGTTTGTTTTTGTAACAGGAAATCTATTTAGTTGTGTAAAAAGATTTTGAAAAAAATAAACAAAAACGATCCCTGTGGGTGGCGGCCGACGACAGTCTAAAGTAGCGTAATTCGATATCCGCGTCCAGAGTTTGTTTTTCTTGCGCACGCTTCCAATTGTAGGAAGCCAAGTTGATGATACTAGTTAGACGATCGTCCCACATAATGTGTTAATAGATGCTACCAAATTGTTTTTATAACGGATATCTTAATGATGAAGGAAAAGAAACTAAGGAAGTGCAATTTTGAAAATTGTAGTTTAAAAACTAGTTAAGCTTTCGTATTTTATTTACACAGTTCAACAGCTCATAAAGTATTTCTGCAGATCTATCAATTTACTGACGAGATATATTCAAGTTTTACTTTTTTAGGTAACGATGAAATAAGAGATTAATTGTTTCTTTACATGTTTTTTTTTTCTTTACATTTACGGCACATGAACGTCAGAGGAATAGGATAGGATTTCCATATGGCGCGCTCATGGCACACCTCTCTCTCGCTTCCGTTTTCGCTGTTTACGTATGCAGGCTCTTAGGTTACGTTTACTCCTTATATCGTCTTTCTTTAGTATGTCACTAATCTGATCGATGTAATGTTCTCCTGGCATGTCCCTACCAACACTGCTGCTCACTATTTCAACATAAAGTCGTGTAACTCTCTTTTCATTTATTTTATAGGCTATAGATCTATTACTTTAAAAACTTGTGTTGTCACATGTATTATAACTATAATACGATTTCGAGTAACAGTCGAGTCAAATCGTGAGCGTATAGACAATTTATCGAAACTCATTAAGACCAAATCGATGTTCCATTTGCTCGTGTTACGCGCCAATGTTGACGAGATCTGGGATCTTTAGATTAAAAGAGGTGCTCGAGTAATTACTTACACATAGTTTTAGATAATTAAGTGACAATCCGTCATTTAAATTATCGTATCACATTTTTTACATTCCTCGGTGAATTAAATATGGACACGTAACTATATTTCCAGCCAGAGATTTATTTACAATGACATCTATTCGACCTTTAAATATGGATGTATTCATTATTATTTTTTAGTTTATTTTATTTTAAATATATAAATAATTGGACGTTCAATTAACAGTTAAGAGAGAGAGAGAGAGAGAGTTTACATATCAATGGCGGATCCATGGGGCGATCATGGGCTCAAGTCCCCAAATAATCCCTCCCAAAGTCATCAAAATTCACAGAATTCTTACTTTTTTACCCATAAATCGCAATGCTGGACACACTATTGACATTGTTGATAAATTTATTTTAAATTTATATCATAACTCACAACGCCACGTACAAAAATGATTGCACCGATTTCAGTTCCCGATCAATAAAATAATCGAGTGTTGTTGTGTATGTGTCTTTATGTATACACATGTGTAGGTGCGCCGTAGGGAGAGATCACGTGACTCTACCCTCGCAACCCCTATTTATATTTTGTCTCATTTTCACGTAATAAAATGGCTTTAGAGGGAAAGGGTAAGAAAAAAGCGTTTGTCTGGATTACGGTTGTAGCTCAAACATCTGCCCATATTTTTATCTGTGATTGTAATGTAATTAAACAAGTTTATGATTTAAAAAATTTAGTTCAAGAATATTTAAATTATATTAATATATAATATTTACACAGAACTTATTTACAAACTTGAAGTGCCTGATGAAATAGTCGCTGTAAATTCAAAGAATTGCAATTCGTTGCTTTTACATTTCAACAGTTGAATTAATAAAAATGTATTCAAGAAGTTCAAATCGTGGTTTCTATGTAACGGTTTGCTTTTGAGAGCCTTGTGAACCTAAATTGAATGAAACCAAAAAGAACTCGATCTTCTAACGGCAAATTTATTCTATGCAAACACTATATTTCGCTCTGATTCTTATTACGTATGTTATTAGGAGTATAATTAAGTAACAAAATATATTAAGATGTAATAATACAATGGTAGCGAGTACAAGAAGTTCATTGAAAACGAATGCAGCTCATTCGGAGGTCCCGAAGGAAGGGGCAAGTTTCTGAGTCTCCCGTCTGGAGAGAAACAATACTTTGAAAAGCGTTTTGTATGTGGAGCGAATTGTTCAATGAGCGTACACTGGTTGTAATTATTGTTATTTTCTGTCCAGACATTGATATTGAAAGGGAATGTGGAACGTTTTTTTTGCGAATGGCTATGAATGAAAGTTTTTTTTTTCGATAATAAGGCAACGAGCTTTGATTACATTTTAAACGAAATATTGAAGTTTTAAATTTTACAAACAAGAAAGCTGTTAAGGAATTTGCAGCCAAGTTCTTATTTTACTGTCAAGATTAAATAGCAATTGTGCGGTTAAAAGAAAGCGTATTAAGATATACCTTTATGAAATTATAAATCTGCCATATTATGAGAATAAGATTATAAACATACCAATTAAGGTATACCTATTGCTACGAGAAAGTAACGACAAGAGCCGATTCCAGGCAAGTCGATTCCAAACTACGACGTTGCCCTATTTGCTCGACAGGCTATGGATCAAAAGATTAACCTAGTAATATTATTATAATACCCAAGACTCGTCTCAATTCCAAATGCAAATTCCAAAAGATTAAATCGGGCATGTAATAAAATGTTTTTCGTAAAAGATCCTGTAAGCACTTTTAAACACTGTTGTGTCAGTTTTACTGACATAGCAACCAGGAAATAAACAGTTGCCTAGTTGTTGCTATGGTCCTTACAAGTAATCGTAAACAAATATTTATGATATACTCTATTATGATTATATTCATAAAACTTGTACAGAGCGCGGGCAGCCGGATATAATGCCTTTACAACTTCCCCCAAGCATCTATAGAAATGATTGCTTAGTCTAGTCGTCTAGATGCAAGTCCCGGCGTCTTTATAGCGGTGACCTTAGCTTATTTAATTTTCAAGTTGAAGGTTCCCCTTTATTCGTGTAATAATAAATAATACACCGTCTGGCTCTGAATTCCTCAATAGCCTAGCTATTTCAAGGCGACCTTAATTGAGATAGGTTATAGTATTTGAGGGTAATTCGGTCGGTGGGATCTTTTTATAACACAGCTGTTGATTATTGAATGCACAGGTTTAGGGTTGTTATTAATCTAATATAATACAGATTATATTTTAGGAAGTTATTCGATTTAAACTTCTTTTATAGCCATTAAATTTATGTTTTATTCATAAATATTTTACCTTGAGTGACTTGAAGATTACGTCTCATTGTAATCTGGTTACTAGATAGTCGAGTGTATGACAGTTTGCCCTAAAATCCTTAGCGACCTTAAGGATCGACTTCCATTATCAGTGGAGTTCTATAGATATGTATACATAGGTATATGTATGACAATATGGTGGTGTAGTTACCACGTGATTAGATGAATTTACATCATACGCAGGCTCATACCTAAGCATTTTTTATAGTATAAGCTAGCAAACTAGCAGCGGTTCATCTAATGTTAACTAGTAGAGCTGCAGGTAGATTGCCAGCCGTTAAGGATTTTTTTTCTCAATGGATATTTTAGCAGGGAATTATGACTGAATATTCTAAAGTAAAAAAAATATTCACATGAAAGTGAAAGGGGTCTGCAACGTGCACTTGAGTAGCAAAATAAACACATTAACTGCACTCAGACGCTTCTCGAAACCTGCGCACTGATTTGCTACACGTTCCCCTTTTGGATCAACATATGGGCGAACTAAATTTAGCTCGCTGCATAGCCTACACCGTGACGTGCGCAGGCGCACATGTTCGCAAGATGGTGAGCCTCACCTTACGGCGCGGATTGCCGGCGAAAAAATACACCGCTTAAGTTACAGGATGCACTTTTGAGCATTATGAGGATTGTACCGTCTGACGGTGACTTCTAATCCCAAGGTAGGGTTTTGTTACATAAAGACCTTCAAGAGTATGTGGATTAGGCTGAAATAAAACAGTATATAGAATGATTTATAAAAACCAATAATAATCAGTACATCTTCTGAAAGGGTGGAATTACAGATTGTATACCTGTAGTTTGTTCAAAGTCAAGATGGAATTTTTGTAAACAAAGGTAACGTTAAAATTTCTGCATTCCTAAATATTTTCGGAAAACAATTTTTTATCTCATTACCTTATACACATGAACTTATCACTTATATCCATATTATATGTATACAGGTTCACTTATGTCGCGATTTCCTCAAAATTTCAACATTTCCGATAAAAGTATAAAAAGTGCAAGAGCCGCCATATTTATGGTAAGTGACGTTTGTTTACAAAAATTCTATATAATAATTATACGCAATGTTTCATTCATAAAATTATTAATATATAATTTAAACTAAATACTTTATACATTCCTTGAATTGTACAACACATTAAAATGCCAATTATTTCTACGAGTTGGAAACCTGACATCTACCAACCCGCACTGGGCCAGCGTGGTGGACTACTGGCTCTTCCCTCTCGGAGAGGAAGCCTGTGCCACTGCAGTGGGGAAACATACTAAAAAAGGGTAATTTATTATTAATTATATAAGGTCTAATTTATAGATAGTTGTTATTCCAAATCTCATTACACATCCATATGCCTAATGAGCATATTTATTCCATTACTATCTGAAATTGAAGAACTTCTAGAATGTTAAATTATGTCAGTCAATGTTATTTTAATGTATATAAGAACTCAGAACCTACATTGCAGTGTCGAGACACTTCAATCACTAACCCACAAGGTCATTTAAAAACGCTATTATCCTAATGTTATCATCCCCTTTCTTTTCCAAATAGTACAAAATCGCGATATCCTAATTTCAGGCTGAATTAAAATGATTTTTAAGCAAATGCCGTAACGTATCTTTTAGCGTGCGTAGAAGTAATTTTCATGATAGGTCGCAATGGTCATAGAATTGTGGCGCGTGCCATAATACAAAAGATAAAAACAGCCAAAGACAGCTGGCGTAGGTGAACGCACACACACGTAACCGGCGAAACTGTGTGCATTTGTATACGCGTGCCTCACTCAAACAAGAAAAAACGACTACAAAATAAATGCAATATTATTTTAGATTTAACAAAAGTCAAAACATTACCACATTAACTTAGAGCGACAAAGTCAAAACAGGATTAATAAATATCATTATGTATTAAAGCTTAAATTTGTCAAATTTATGAAATTAATTAGAGTACCTATCTACACTCATTTTTTTTACTAATAACTCAAAGATGAATCTCACGAATGTACACTAAAAGAGCTGGCCCCTACAAAACACAAAACAAAATATTAATTCAAACTGTTAAAACTTGCTTATGAAAATGATTTTTTCATAAGCAAGTTTTAACATTCCAGTAATGAAGTGGTTAGAGCTGTAAATGTTTGGTTTGGTTCTTATGTAATAAGACGACACCCTGCCCTTGCAACTGTAGAATAAAGTAAAAAAATGGTAATATCCAGTAGTTACTGAGGTGTGTCTGTATTAAAATACATATTTTTTCTAAAATTGCTGTGAAATAATACCAATAAAGAAACTTTTAAGTTTTTCATGTAAGAGTTATAGTAAAAATTCATTGTCACTCACGCTTCTAGTACAACATAAAATTAAAGTGAAAATTTGTAGCTGTATGGCCAAAAAACAAGAGTCATATTAAGATACTGCATCTATAAAACGAAATTCTGTGCCAACCCCCTGCGCCGGCGCATACAGGATTCCATTAAACGAAACGGTTTTATCCCCGTTACCTCACACGTGTATACCAATTTCATCTGATACTTTGTATGTGTGCGTGCTATAGTGCCTTAACACATACGCGGCAGCTGGGTGCGCCACCCCATTATAAATTATTGTCCTCCACTAGTCCCGTGTCGTTCCCCATCATATCGATAAGTGCTATCATTACTATAAAACATTTTTGCTTACATGCTACCTATTACACATTTGTACATACACGATAAGCCAAGTGTTCGTTTTATTGTTTTCGAAATAAAAGAAATACTTTTGCGACTGATATTACTACCATTAAAGTCGATAATTGTGTTTTATTCCAATTCACTCATTATAATAGGTACAGTAAAGTCAGTACCGATAAAGTTAAGTATATCCCCCTTCGATAAACTCCCATTATCATAGTTTAACAGTTATCAATAAAAAAATATCGATATTATAAGCTTAGTCGCACCACTACTTTATACCGCCCTTTGAAAGAGCATGTGTGCAACTAGCAAACGTAAGTACCTACCCCTGTTGATCCCCCCGCGGGCCACCCCAGGTGCGTCCGCGCGGCACGCGCCATTCCCGCGGTGGCCGGCGCCCTGACGCCATCTCAACATTTCTCACCATACTACCACCTCTAAACGGTTTTCCATAACGGTACGTGACTTCATCAAAAACATAAACCCGGAACTAATTGTTACTCAAACAAACATAACATGTGAAATCGGCAACTCACCGCTGAAATGAGTTCGATCGGAGTCGTAGTGTTTCGTAACTCGCCACTCGGCAAGGCGCAGGTGCTTCAAGAATCCGTGAATAATACCGTGAACATATCAAACAACGATACCAACCCAAACATTGGTGAAATTATAATAGTAAGAAAAAAACACAAGATTACATCTCCCAATACAGTTTCAGTGTCATCGTTAGTGCGTGCAACAGATTCTGTGAATTCTAATCTGTCGAAGAGACCACGGTTTCGTGAAAACGTGACAGAAGATGTTTCAAAAACCGCAACTCCGCTTGCTGTGGCTCGACGAAATGCGCGGGAAAGAAACAGAGTGAGACAAGTTAACGACGGATTTGCTGCCCTCCGCCGTCACATACCAGAAGAAGTGGCAGCAGCTTTTGAAAATGCTAATTCAAATCGTGGACCTAACAAAAAACTGAGCAAAGTTGAAACCTTACGTATGGCCGTAGAATATATACGAAACCTGGAAAGTCTGCTAAACATAGGGCATGCTGACAAAGAAAATATGTCTAGACCATCAATGGAGTCCTTTCCGTCTCCAGCTTCGTCGTCACCGCGAGAGAACAGTCAAGAAAGAAGTTATTTCTCGCTGAACTCGCCAGCAATCGACGATGACGATATTGATGAGGACGACTTAGATGGCTCCCTTCAATTGCATCAGCAGTCGTATATGGAAATACCATCATCAGAAACATTTCACCTTGTTGCTACGCCACACTTGTATGACGAAGAAGAATGCGTTGGACAACCATTAACTCCCTCATCTGATCTCTTGGGCCATGAAGATGGAAACACACCCATCTTAGATGGTCACTTTCCTTTTCCAAATTCAGCTGAACAATTTTCAGTAATACCCGAACAGAATTATTGCAGTGAAACAGAAGTAGCGTTACATGAAAGTGATTTTGAAGTCAAATACGCACAATCTATTCACCAACAAATACAACCGAATTTCGATAATGAGACAGAATTACCTCTAGAGGCCATAAATCCCGATTTAATTCTTTCTCAAACCCAATATAAATTTAAAGAAGACCACGAATATCTAGAAAATCAACCATACAATGAATTAGAGCTCAAGAGAGAACTACCAGAAATTCAAGTAACGCCAGAAGACAGAGAACAATTTGAAGAAACATTAAAATGGTGGCAAGAAAAAACCAGACAAAGCCGTCCGTTGTCTAAAACTAAAAATTAGCTTAAATATGAATGATAACGTATCATAATTTATCTTGTATATAAATAGTGTGTAATAAAACATAACATACAGCTGTTCCCAAAGCAATGTATGGAGCGGGCGCAAGGTGTGTTGTAACGGTCACTGTGCGTATTAAAGCCTGTGGGTTCCTGGCATTTTATTCTAAATGCATTTAATTGTTTATTTTGTATTTTTAAAGACAGCTTATAATTTAAAATACTTTAGCTATAAGTTATAAGGTCTAGACAATAAATAAATAGATTTTTATCTTAATAAAGTTGATTTTTGTAAAATAATAATTAAAACGTATTTTAATTTGAACAACTTGTAAATTGTGTTGAAAACATTTCTATAAGGCACTTTATTAGTAAAGATGTGTATTTTTTTAACTCACGGTGCCTTCAACTATAAATTATGTGATCTTAGTACGTAACTAATTTAGAACAATAAATGATTTTAACTTATTTCAAGCTAATCGACGTTTTATTTTGTTTCTACAGTCTAAATCGCCGTTCATTGGAAATGTACATTATTTTTGAGTAACTTTTGCGCTCAATTTTTTTTTAACATTTAAAGTCCTAGGATTGAAAACGAAAACTGAAAAACAATCTTTAAAAAAGTACTAGTTAGTACATTTGAATTTGGAACATATTAGTTTTTAAAGTCCGTTGAATTAATTACCATTATTATTTCATCCAACCGAATTATAATATGAAATAACCTAAACGGCTTTAACGTTAAACGCTAGGGCGAGTCTCACAGCATTTCGTAACCTATAATATAAGGGAAAGGATTTCAATACTCTCACATATCTAAAACCTGAACTTAAAACATTGCATTAAACATATTATTAAATATTTTAATGTCATAATATATTTTATTAAATACATTAAAACACTATTTATAATATAAATATTTTACAATTCATTTAAACCCAATCTAATATAATTCATAACCACTTTTATTTACTACAATTTAATATGACTTTGTTGTATATTAAATAAGTACTGTGTTTAAGTAACTAGTAAACATGAACTTAAACATAAACTAAAGTTTAAATTTACACGTGGAGTGAATGCATCGTCCCAAAATTGAGTACGTTAACGGTTAGCGGCAAAGCTATTGTGATTATAATGCGGCGCTGTTACCCCGCGACAAAAAATGCTCTCAAATAAGCCCTTAGCTCAAAGCGGGTGATTAAAATTTTAGAGCGAATCGAGTTCGAGATTTTATTTTTAATGCAAATTTTTAAAACTATCCATTATTATTATTTATAAAAATTTGCAAGTTAGGTTTTTTTATCTGTGATTATGTATAATTTTTTAACTTAAAGAATAATAGATTGATAATTATTATTTATCTCGTTACGAAATGTCTGAAGTAAACATTAATATTTTGCTATAACTCATTACGATCCAGTTGAATTTTACATTCAATTTTCGTTACTCATAGAAAGTTAGTTCCTATCAGGCCTAATTAAATTGAAGATTAGTCCTCATTAATAACCGGTTAACCGGTACAAGCGACAACCGGTTAATAAATTTGCATACCAGCATCTGTAATAAGCTATCTAATTATGCGAGGAAACCTAATGTAATCAATAATCCATGTAATTCGACTCGACTGTTATATATTTATTTACTCTTTAGTTCTTGAATTAAATTCAGCATCGAATATGTTTCCTTTTCTCAATATCAGCTTCACCCAATTTCATGTCTGTTCTTTTCTCACACATTCCATTATAGCGATAAATTGAATGATAAAATTTTCTCATCCATAGATTTAGCATACAGATAAAATTCTTATGTTTATGTGATTTTTGTTTGATCCTGTTTTAACTGTCGCTAGATAATTAAATTTGTTGTTGAGGCCTAATTAGTAGGTAGAAACGTTTTACTTACTAACTGTCATATAAGGAATTTTAAGTATTTCAAAATAGATAAAATATTATTTCTTACGTCAGCCCATTCGACCTTCTTTCCGGATGTTGGAAGAATATAATTTTTTCACATATTTTTTCTTGCGCGTTGCCATATCATAATATTTTAGGGAGTAAACGCATTGCACGGTATTTCGGCTTCCATTTAAATATTTTCCGCTCCATTCGTCAGGCGCTGTTTCCAGTGATTAGAGATTTGGATACACGTGAGGTGGCAAGATACACAACGCACCTTTAAAATAAAAAAGTTTAATTTGACGCAATTTTAAAAATAGAATAAAATTAATAGAAGTTCATTTTTACTTACAATCGCGTTTGTTCATCTAAATAAAGGTAGTATTATCAAGCTATTACATACTATACCTGGCACAAATAAATATATGTCCAATGATCGATATTTCAAGACCTGCTGAAATTAAATCGAATCGGTCATTCTCAGACCTGAAAATCACTGTTTCCTTCTTATTTAAAAAATCATAAACATTTTTCAATAACAATTGAAATCATTGGTTAAATGCCATTATTTATATAAAGAAATTCTTAAAAAAAACTAGACATTTGACTGTTTTTATACCTTTTTTTATAATTTGTAACAGTAAGCAAATTATTATCCATTAGAAAAAAGTAACATGTTAAAATTTTACGCATCGTAAATTAATTAAAAAGCAATGATAAAGTGTTCATTTTTTTATAACACCACGATCGTAGTAAGATATTAGACGATTATATTCTTACCATTCTCGATCGATCTTATAACCTGGACAAGTTCTTCTTGACTGAAATTTAAAATTGGCCGCTACTTACTGGTACTACATGCCAATGGATTTTAATGACTTCTGTTGTCGACAGCAGAACAAAACATACATATTTTGAAGCTAAGCTAATAAATAAGCTTTGTTTGCTGGCGATTCTTTTAGTTCCATAAGTATGATATGCTTGATTATGCTCCTTGATTCTATATTTTCTTTATATACAAATTATATTTCTCTTGACAATGCAAATACTACATGTTTATGTACACATTTGCTTGAGTCCAGCCGAAATAAGTATTTCTCCTTCATACAGGAATTGACTTCGAAACTTCCTGTACTATGTTTAATTTTCCATTAATGAATTTAATAAATACTATATTGGTACGGGGTCAGAGGTAGAATTGACTAAAAATACATATTTTAATATGCTTTCGCCTTTATTTTTTTCCGTATTTTTTTTTAATCTACCATTTTTCGTTAAAAAATAAGTTATAATTCAATTTTAAAATGGCGTGTAGCAATATTATTACAGTAGTAGTGCCCACAACAAAATCTGTTGCTCGATTGGGCCGGCAAGACCGGTGAAATACCGCGACCTCACAGAAGACAGAGTAAAGAATTTTCTGCGTTTCGACTGATGAGTGAGGGGCCGGAGGCTTAACTTAACTTCACGTGAAACGCATGCTCGTTTGCCACTTTCTTCCATAAAAGAAATGCATTAGAATACTTTCACAAATTCGATGGTCATCCATTGTGCTGAGGACTTCTGCCGAGGCGCATCATCGGCTTCTTGTATCATCCATACAAAAGGCGATGTATGTAGCGGCTAGATTTCGATGAAATATATAGAAAATTTTCAGATTAGCCTAGTGGGTGATACTATGAGTTTGGTTGCGATTGGGTCGTCATAATTAGCGCTACTCGGTCGAAGCCGGGGCGAATCACTAGTTACGTATATAACTCTTAAAAAAAGAAAAGTATCGTCATTTATATTTTATCTATGTTAAACGTTGTAATGATCGCTTTCCCATAAATACGTGCAGAATATATAAACCCGCATGTTAGAACGCTTCAGGATCTTTATCTTTATGTTAGGGTTAGGGCCATGGAGAGTAAGTAAACGGTTCAATTTTATCTGAGATACTTTACGAGTACTTAAGCATTGAAGAACATGGGTGGTTTGAAACAAAGTTTAGCTTGAATCAATGTAAGGGACACTTTTTGTAACCAATTTTTTACGATATACATTTTTTATTCTGAAATTAATGTTTTATTATACTAATATTGCTATTAGCAAATTTCTGATTTAATCTGAATACTAAACATGTGTCATTTGTTGACATTTATAATGTTTTTAATTTTGGTGCCGTTTCCTAATGATGTGAGTTGCACTGAATGCGTATAAATGTATTGGAAAAGTGGATGAAGTGGTTTTGGAGAAGATTGGGCAGGTTTTAAAAATAATTTTTAATGTACATAGTACTTATTTTACCTAATTGTCAACCGACGTTTATAAATCTTTTCTGGATATTATTTGAAATTTAAGCTTTATTAAAAGAAATTAAGACATGTAAGAATATTCGTGAGAAACCCAACTACTTACCATGACAAAATCTATTGCACTGCTAACTAGGAAGGAATCCTGATCAATAAACTATGAAAAAAATCCGTTACGGGCCTTTGGCTTTTGTTGTCTTGCGCCCAAATGTAGTCTAGTAGTTTTGATACTTGTGTAATTTTATATAAGGAAGCATTTTTTTTATTTGAAAATTTTAATATTTTGTTTATATATTTATACATGTGTAGTAATATGATTTTTTGTAAAGAAGATTAAAAGATAAAACAAATGTTTGTAAAACGTCATCTAAAGTAATTTTGTATAGTGATAACATTTTAAAATATCATAACAAGTCGGTTTTTCTATTCTTTTTGTGGAAAAACATGACAAAATGCCAAAAATTGGTTAAAACGCTCGAAATGATTTTTATTTTACAAGTTTCAAGTCACTTTTATTTGACGATCAGAGATAAAAATAGATTTAGACGCAAGGATCAAAACATTTAAGCAAACTACACGCAATGTAAAGTCAAAGAAGCTACCCTATTGTTGTTTAATATTTATTCTTGCGTGGATCTGTTCTGTGGAGTCTTTCAGCGAGGTCGCTTCCATTGTCGCAGGGTTCATGGGAACGGGCAAAAAACGGACTTCGCCTTTGGGGAACTACCGAACTTATAACGAACAAAACTGAATAAGCACTTTTTCAACGCATAGGTCGCTTCGTCTACGATCCACGTGTTCAAAGATTAAAACTGCTTTCATAATCTGCACGTCTTATGCGAACACCCTAATGGTCCGGACTAAAGAAATAATAATATTTAATCGTGCCATCAAAAATGGTATCATCGCAAAAAAACGTCACGTCGTTATACCTGTAGTCATTGTATCTATGCATAGTCATGTGCATGTTTAGATATTGAAATTTTGAAAAGTAGACGGATTGCTTGTGATAATATAGCCACTTTATTTCTCCAGGAATCGAAAAACACAACAAACGAACATTCATAGGCACATACGAATGTAATTTATTTATAGTTCCTTTTTGGGACTTGAGTCTAAATATTGTTTTCTTCCGAAATTATTTAAGTTTTTATTAGAGGGACATAGGCAAATTATATTTAATCTACCGAGATCTTGTAAAAAACGACAAACAAGGTCAAACCGCTTAACAAATCTACATATCACCGGAGATAGTAGACAGTGAAATTGCACCAGACTCCGATGGTTGCTCGGCGTCGCCATACGGCATGCGAGCAGTGCGACATCTGGCGATCAACACAGATTGTACAAAAAGTTCCTCTAAATTAACTCCAGCGTACGCCAAAAGTCACGGTGGCATATGTTACGGTTAGATTTTAATTTGTACAAGTTTAGTTCACACAGCTTAAACGCATATAGATCTTATACTAAACTTTTGTTCGATTCAGTCTTTAAAAAAAAACTCGTCAAGAATTTGTTCCGATATTTGATTTAAATATGAACCGTATGAACTCTGGGTTATCATGAATGACGAGCATGCGAATTACGACACAAATTAAACGGCTGGCACGCAGCTGCGGACGTGTAACATTGTATAATAGTTTTTCTAATGAGTCATTAATGTTAATACACTGAACTAAGAGGTTTTCACTGTAAACAAGATAATGTAACCACTTTAATCTTTGAACCAAGTGAACATTGTCTTTGTTCAGGCATGTGTTAGAACGTTATTTACTATGTATGCGTAAGAATCATTACCAGATAAAACTCGATCTCCCGCCATTCGCCGTTTACCATAATTATATTTTACGTCATTTATTATGTAATATGTTTAACAAAGACTTCGTACTAAGACACGGACAAAAGCCATAGTAACATTTTCTTTTCAAACTTTCTATGTGATGATCACACAATCGAATAGCTCGACTAATTAGTTAAATCACTTGTATTGCTACCAATATCAGTTACATTAATATAGTTCAGAAACAATAAGAATAGTTCCAAATTTACACGTACAAAATATACATACATACATAAGTATGCATATATTTAATACCCGGAAGGTCAAGTATATTGTTTATTTAATTACTGATTCCTTCATATATTTCTACAGGAATACTAAAAAATAGAAAATAAAACCATTATAATATAAAAATTGGTCACAAGAGTCTACGGGATGAGTCGGGAATCTACCCATGTTTGTGGCGATCCGTGTGTGAGGTTATCCAACATTCGCCCAGTGGATTCGATTCCTGAGAAAGATAAAATTTGTATCTAAGTCATAACTAAAGTTTCATTTTCCCAGGAACCAAGGAAGTGTGTGCGAGTTAATAATACATTTTAGATTAAATATTTGTGAAATCATTTAATAAAAGAATACCCGTAACCGACGGCCCTACCTAGATTTATGGATATAGAAGTAAGAAAGGTTTGCTAGGATCGCGCCAAATGGAAATCTGTAATCTCTGCCTACCCTTCTGTGTTACGGGCGTGAGCGCATAAATGAGATTTAATTGGATGTTTACAAGCTGTTGTAAAGACTTGTAATACTTACATTTATAATCTAGAATGACCTTATCGTATCTGATAGCCGTGTTGATTCTGATATAAATATGCTGTAGACTATAGAACATTGTTTATAGATATCTTGAAACCTTTGCATAAGAACGCTGTCAATATAAATACTGGTTTATATAATCCTTTTTTTGTTTCGCAGAGGAAATATTAACAAAGATACCCAACTCCTAGGGAAAAGACAGAGTTTGGTGAGGTTTTACTCACAAAAACCCACTTGGTGGCCGAGGGGGTTTTTGTGAGTAAAAGGGAATTAGTACGGATTCTCGAGTGCAACGGGATCGCCAAAAGAACACACCAAAATCAGGCATAAACATACAATGTCTATTAAAATATAAAACGTACCCTGTGCATCAATGCACTGCATTGTTCAAGTTATTAGTCAACAAACTAACCTTGGTTGATTGATACAAATACCTTAATCTACAATCAAATTAAACCATAAAATCTGTTCTCTATTTAAACGCTTTGTTTCATAAGATATGATTTTTGTATCCAACGGTTTTTACGCTAAAATCCGTTAATTTCAAAATATTACCTTGTAACATTAGCTATCCATATAACACAATTTCACTGCACTTTATCTTACGATTTCCACGACATTTTAAATGAAAAATTAAAAGTGTAATGGTCGCTATGTATGCATTGATTTACCACTAGCCGGCTAGTGGTAAATCAATGTATGTATGGTAAATGATGTTTTTTTGTTTATAACAATCATATATTCTAATGTAACAAGGTACAGATATACATTATATAAAGAGCTGGTAATTTATTTGCAATAATGCAAGTCGGAGAACTATTGCCAGATCTGACTTTTAAGAGTTCTTATGGCAAACTTTACATGGGAATTACCCATCGTTGTACACGCGCACAAAATTTAAAAACTGTATATTTAAAGTACAAGGATTCAAAAACCAGATGAACGTTTGTAAAATCCAGTTACTACACGTATGAGTGGTCGTAAATCAAATGAAAAACCGCTACATAAATTTTAACCTTTTATGTAAATCGTTTTATCTTAATTTTGATAAAATATCAACGAAACAAAGATAAAACTAATTGATGATCGTTATTTAATATCATTCCCTGATGTAACCTTAGAGATTTTTATAGATGTGTTTGCGGGACAGATAGAGATGACAATAAGAGTAGGCTTTACCTATATTCCCTCTCTCGGAGAGGAGGCCTGTGCACCTGCTGTGGGGAACATTCTAGAAAGGCTGATTTATTATTATTATTATAACCTATGTGTCGAGCATATTTTTATTATTCGATCAAACGAAATCCAAACATTTCAGTCTTACATAGAAATAGGGTAAACAGTGACGAATGAGTGCCTCTATGGCACTGTTTATTTATAGTTGATTATTATCAGGTATGCTTAACTGGCTAAGATATATTACGGTAATGATCATATGCAGTTTATCATCTGATAACGACTATAAATATTACCCAAAGCGGTCATAATTATGTGACCACAGATATAGACAAGAAAGAATCATGTGCATCATAACTATTGTTCTGTAGTCGATTCTTCAAAAAATACAGAAAAATAAATGAAAAAATGTTTTTTGTAACTATTCGAAATTCAAATGAGCGTACTGCTAACGCATGTTGAGCAAGTTGTTCACGCGAACCTATAAAATTTTCCTCTACCAAATATCGTGTAACGCGGCTAAAGATGTTATGCATGTATGTGTAAGAAGCTCCAAAATGTTACTATCTAAAACATAGTTAACGATGACTTTCTAATCTGACTTCCGAATGTTAAAATGTTTTAATAGAAACAAAATTTGAATAGAGATCAAGTTAAATGTCACTCAGTTTCGGTAGAATAATCATTGCACATGGCGAAATAATTTTAAATAATTTAAACAGCGGAATTACGGAAATCAGGGCAGCCGTTACGCGCGCCGGGCGCATGTCAAGCTCATTTCCTTTTGCTTCAGTCACATGTCACTAAATAATTCAATAACAAACGCTAGTCAACGAGCGTTTGAATAATTTAATAATATTTAACAACAAATTGTTCACGGGTGCGTAGAAATCGGCTCTCTACAACAAATTCTAATAACAGTAAGTATGTTTTAATATAGGTACCTACCTATTTTGCTTGACATCGTATTCCAGTAGTAAAAGTACAGAGAATACAGTACAGTAGATCAAAGATATTTTTTGCAGCTCTTCTGTTTTATTCGCAGCATGGACAAAATAATTTCGATCTGGATTTTAAGTATAATTAATAGTATACAATAACAGTGAAAACGGTGATACATCGGCTCCACCTTACGATCTAAAATGTTCTTATCTCGAATTATTAGCTGGCTTATAATTTTTAGATTTTCAGTATTTTACACCTTAATAGATTATAATATTAGTTTCTAACTTTCGCATAATATTCACCAGTGTGTTGTTAAAAATGAAAAGTCCAAGAAGAAACAACGTAACGTACAAACGAGTCAACCTTCATGATGATTTCCAAGACTAAGAGAAAGAATGTACTTATGTCAATTTTAATCATATTAAATGGTAATAAAAAGTTTGTATGGTTAACCATAAAAAAAAATATTTTTTACGTTAATCGAAATCGAGTCACTCGTGCAATCACTTTTGATAGTTCTATTCGTCAAAATTTTAATGTCATTGAATAGCTTAAATAAACTTCAACTTATTTTTTGATACTGCGAGGAAGGTATCTTGAGTTGGTGAGACCTCCTGTAGCCTAAGCAACTTGGCTGATGATAAGCGTATTCTTCCCCAGAGTGTCACATAGTCAGTCGGGCTTATCGTTTAAATTAACTTTAAAATTGCTTGTTCCCTGTACCACTCCTTACTTATTTATTCCTTATTTAACGTTGTATCCAAATGCACTATCATTGACCTGAACCACTCCAATTGTTTGGGATGCCTAAAGGGTGACAGTTTCTTTCGAGCAACAAGTTTCTACTCAGAGTTCCCTCTCTTCACTAGTACAGTTAACTTCGGCTAAATTATATACATTTGAGAGACCGAAGATCAGCGTAAGAAGTTCTAAGTGTTGTTTACATGGACATTAAATGTACTGTCTTTAACAGTTAATAGTAAAACTCCTCTAGTGCTGGAATCCTTAGAAATCATTTAAATAACGGAATCCATCTTATTTACGGGAAGGATAATAATAATAACTATAGTTAACAACAACGTATGCTTATGTATGCTCCATCGAATAAAATACGCTTTGCTTTGCACCGTTTGTTTACTAAGTGAATGTATTTTAATAATTAAAGTAAATTAACGTAAAATTTTATTTATAATTGACATGATCGTGATCGTTATCGTTGCAAAGTGAACAACATTCATTGAAAAATACAAACCGAATATTTGAACTTTGTCACTCTGATAAGACTATAGCATACAGAAGTATTACTACGCCAGCGGAAATTTACTGACAAAAGTTTTAATAATTCAATTCAATCTGTATACCATTTTTTTATTTTAATGCATTTTTTGAACTTATGACTTTAAATTGTAGATAAAGAACACCTTTTTTCTTATATGATTTTCAGCTGTTGGCCCTTTAATATTAAACAAATATATTGTTATTTGATAAATCTGGCCTTAAAAATTTAAAGACTTGTTTTATATTCAGCCACAGAATATTTATTACGTTTTTCAATTAATATCTAATTCACAAATTACATGTCCACTCAAAAGTCATGCGACCATGACATGGCATAAAATGTATTTTAACATGACAAAAAATGTAAAATTCTTGATGAAATGGCATATCTATCTATTAGTGATAAGATGACAAAATGAAGTAATAAAATAACCCATGAAATGTATTGTTTCAAGCTAGACTTCAATTTTACAAATTATTTATATATAATATAAACCGTAACATATAATTAGATATATATCTAATTATATGTTACGGTTTTAATTATTCAGATTTAACCAGCCTCTTTCTCAAGTTATGTTGGTTAAAATATAGGACCTGCCATCAATTATCCTATAAAACTTAAATAATACAGCAAGTATTATCTTTGTCTCTGACTACTCAATAAACACTACATGGTCGTATTTTGATAATGGTAACAAACATGAAATACAACATTCAGGTTGAATTAAATGCATTCACAAGAAATAACACGTTTATTTTAACCTTGAAAATAATCAATGTTAAAATACAAGGTTTTAACCTTGAATACGAACTTGAACTTGTAAAACACACGCTTACATAATCTTTATAGCCAAACGAAAGTATTTGTTACACCACTTCACAGGGGTTGAGTTTACGGCTACGGTTCTCTATTCATGTTATAGCCGGCTACTCCTCCCATTAGGGGTAAGCTTCGATAATTCTAGCCAAGTTTTTTTTTCTATCATTCCGCCTATAATTGATAGCACGTGCACGGTTTCCGTTCAGCCACGTGTCTGGTAAAATATTAAATATTCATTCCGCTTGAACCCGAACGACGTAAACGGTGATGTTGATATGCAAGACGTACACAATGAGAACAGCTTACATAAAAACACGAAAAGGATTGATATGAAAATAAAGGTAATCTCTCGACAGTCTTTTATTTTAAAAATCTCAACACAAAGGCAGAGGGTAGCGGTTGGGACGATTGGCTTGTTTTTATCGCACATGCGCCCCACATTGATTATTCAAATACTTCAATGTAAATGACAATCAACAGACCTAATTATTAATTTATCTTTACTAGTCATTACAACTTGTAAATGGCGGTCAAGTGAAACAGATTGTTAACAATAATTAACGAAAACAACATACAAGTCGAAATGTTTAATTAAGTGAACACAGAAATTAGTAATTATATCTATTATTTGTTATTTAGAGATCATTTAGTTTAATTAAGTCTATAAACTATATTTTATATTTGACATGAACTTTGATTGGGTTCACATTTTTTTCTTTATTCTAATCATGCGGAATTAATAACTTCCTTTCTCTTAACTTCATAAACACTTCGAACCCACTCCAGAAATAACCATATCCACTCTCCAGATGTTTTCCTGGTAGTTTTTTGTCAATCTTCGACAAAAACTCGTCGCGTTTCAACGTGGGAACCTATGCGTGTTCGCAGATGTTTGGCGGATCGTCTAGAGATGTGTTGCGCGTATCCACGTGTCACAACAGGAAGGTAGCTGCAATTTAGTGGCTCAGACGCGTGCCACTTGTCCGGTCTCAACGGACCATGAAATAGACTTGCTGCTTTTATTACGCAGGGTGCATAAGAGAAGAGACCCCTTAGTTCCACATGGCCGAAACTAGCCGTACTTTAACAAGTGTTGAAAATTTTATATCATTGATTACTTTATCTAAACATCCTTAACATCAACTTTATACACCTATTCATTAGTAATTTTAATTTACTAATTAAAGGTAAGCTGAGAGTATTCCTAAATATTCAAAGGGTTTTTGGTCGCTATATTATATCACTGTTTATGTATTCCTTATTTACCATTGATTATTATGAACGATGAATAGAAATAATTGTATGGATGGACCATCTTTTTCTACCAAATAGATAAAATATATACCGCAATACTATTTCGCAATGGGCTCTAAGATTTTGCTACATTATATTAATAAACTTAATATTTATATTTGTTTATTTTTCCTATCGTTTGCTCTCATCAAGCTAAATGATGCAATAAGATCATTACTTCTTAAGCACTCGAGCTAACTTGACAAATTATCTTATCATGCTGACATAATATCGCTGACCTCGCGCTTAGACAGATGTAACGTTAATTGTTGCTTTTGATTTTTCTTTTTTTCCTGATCTGAAGCGTTCTTCGATTTGCAACAAGGTTTTTCCCCTTGTTTCAGGAAGGCAGAAGTATAAAAATATTGTTCCTATTAAAGTTGACATTCCGTAAAATAAATATGTGCCATGGTGACCTATACTTTCGAACATTGCTGGCGCTGTTTTCACCGTTCCAAAGAAAGATACCGAAGTCATCATGACACTTAAACCAGATCCTATTCCTTTTGTATCTGTCGCAAAGACTTCACCTACCATATTCCAAGGCAGAGGAGCTATTCCGATGTTTGACACAACAATGTACGTCGCTGTTAACCCTAGCGATATCAAAGGTTTCACGTGCCTTATAACGCGTATTTCCACTAAGTATAAATAAATTGATAAAATGATTAGAGACAATGATGTAAAAGTGCCACTGAATATCGCAATAGGTCGACGACCCATTCTTCTAAGCATGACACAAGCTGTCACTAAAGCCACGCAGCGCAAAATATCAATGCCGAGCATGGCGGCATAAGTATTAGATTTACTGCCTAACAAAACTTCCATGATCTCGGTTGTGTAAGCACAAAAGACATTTATACCAGAAAGTTGTGTTATCGCAAAGAAAATTAACATTATGCACAAAGGTTTCCAAAATTCGGGTTTCTTCAAATTCGTAGTTAAAGTTTCAATTTTGTTTTTCTTTTCAACTTTCTTTGTTTGCTCTAATATCATTTTATCTAATTCAGTTTTCATAGCAGGACTTGTTCCTCGGTACCATTGAAATGACTTAATACATTTTTCTATTTCATTCTTCGACGCGAGCCAAGCAGGAGATTCTGGTGCATAATACAAAATTATGCAGCCTATTAATGGGAAAGAGCCACACAGTAAGGCCGAATGACTCCAATGTAAAAATGTTCCAAACAGATGTGACATAAAAACACCCGAAGCTATGCTGAGCGATAAACTTGCCAGAAACAATCCTCTATACGCTGGCGTACTTATTTCACCTACAAATACAGGACCGAGGGGGCCGAGCCAGCCCTGGCAAAAACCTGTTATAAATCTTCCGAAGAGGATAAGGTGTATACTATTTGCAAATGCTATTGTAGTCCATCCACCAATATAAAACAAGGATAGTAACATTTGCGACAATCTTCTACCAAATCTGTCCATAAGGTATCCCGAAATCATGTTACCGAATAACAAAGCGAGTGACGATATTGCGGCTGAAAAAGAAAGAAAATGATTATATTAGAAATATCTACAATAAACAAAAGCAGTAAATTATTTATACCTTAACACATACCTACCCATGACACCATCTCTGTTGAATATTTTTTGTGTCCCTTGTCATGTTGTAGTTGTGGAATGAGAACGGCGGAGAATCCCGCTGTGGCTCCAGCACTGAGTGACAGCAGAAATGTTCCAAGTACTATGACAGCCTGAAAATACAATTCACATCTGTGAGCAAAGGTAATAAAGAATTTAAGATATGTATTCTCATGTATACCAAAATTGGTGAAAATTGTAGAATTAACGATTTGACATTTAATTTAATTTTACAAAACAATTAAACCGGATTATTGGAAAAACATTTATCGTAACGGGCTATAAAACTATCATAGTTGACAAACTATAGTAACCAAACAAGCTTCATATAATAATTTGAAAATAAGCCGTTGCCATTGTTTAATCCCAACAGGGTGGTAAAAGTCCTAATTTAATTAAAACAATCAGAAGGAAGTAAGTGCCACAGAAGATTATCCTGGTTAAAGAACCTACGCCAGTAGTTTGGAAAGAGCATCTTTTCGCTTTTCAGAGCCGCAGTATCGAGAGTTCAGGTTGCCTTGATGTTCGCCGACCTTCGAAATAAGATGGCACTTTAAGAAGACGAATCAGAGCTTATTTTAAAAGAAGGGTAAATAACCCGAGAAAAGCCGGATTACGTAAAATATATTGGGATTCAAGACAATGTTTCTTGTATGTATTAAAAGGCCGGCAACTAATCAGCGAGTCTTTTCGAATATCCAGTCCAAGAGACAAAAAAAATTACTGCTTAACATCACAACATTACCAAAATATTTAATACTACTTTATGAATTAACAACCCCGTAACCGATATGTTAGAGTAATTTTACTCCACAAGTTTTGGGTTCGATTCTGGGATGAAATGTATTCTGTACGATGTTATTTACAAATCATAAATAATTTTTAGTCGCCGTCGTTTCAGCCAACGTCGACTAGGAGGTCTACGTCTACGTAGACCTCCCCCATCGTTAGCCACAAAAACCCCCAGAAGCCCTCATCCCACGAACATCTTAAAATTTTACAGTTATGTGAATGCTATTGACAGGTCAGTTAATAGTATTACCAAAATTACAATATTTAAATGTTTGAATCATAATTTATGTAAAAAAGTTTCCCGTTTGTATTTCGATAGCATAGATACTACAACAAAATTCAAAAGCCTACGTCCACGTACAATGTGCGTGCAAAGTTGGCAACCTTGATTTCCTGTCAAAGTTCATTTTAAATTCTTAACTCATTCAACAAACAGACCGTTAAAGCAAAACCTAGGTGTATGTACTATTACTGCGGTAAATATCTTAAGTTACTTGAAATATTTTCTATTTTTTTATAACAACAGGTTGGCTATTAACAAATACGATACAAAACTCGTAAAAAAAAAGAAAAAAATGCTTAAAATCTTATTCGATTTTTAATGATATGTTTAATAAATATACAGTATCTTATTACTTTGTTATTATTACCAGTTACAGGAAATCATTTCTTCGTTTTAATAAATAATCGATATTGTTTATTATTGTAAAAAAAACATATTTCATTCCAATGAAAATAAATGCATGTAGATTACGATTTTGTGTTTTTACATTAATAGCAATAAAACCTCGCGTTTATTTAACCTTTTGAACTTAAAAATAGAAATAACAATAAATGTTCGCTCCTGACACATTTTATAAGGTGACAATGGTTGAGCCTATTGCTCTATACTGAAAACGATTTTTGCAAGCTAAGCTAAGCTACGCTCGAGGGCTCCCTCGGAACAGGGAGGCTCGGCTCGGGCCGTTATTTTATTGGTATTACCAGATTGGGAGGCTGCCAAGATATTAGGGCGTTGCGGCTGACGCTCCATGGAGTAACTGAGTGCAAGAACCCCCGAGAGGAAACCTCGGCTTGGGCTGTCAAATAACGGATTTTTGATTTCCCGGGCCGGGAACCATGAAGTGGGCGTCTTCTCGGTCGCTTGCCTTGTTGCTTGTCCGCGCCGCGAGTGACCATCCTACTGCTGCCGGTTTCTTTGCGTTACTTTATACAACCGCTTCAGAGAAGAAGAAGCTGAAGAAACTCCAGCAACGCTTCTATCATTAATGGGGGAGAAAACCCTGGCAGCCATGTGGCCGTATCGAAAATAGGATTTCTGTCGTCGCCGGCGAGAACGGTGAACGGAGAATGTGCCTTCAGGCGATGGTCTGTGATAAGCAACTCGTAAGTCCTCGTATAAACCCATTGTGACCCGGTGGCCCTGCGCAAATATCTGTTTTGGCTCACTTGAAATGTAAAGGAAAAATGGTTAGGCCCATTTTTCCTTTAGATTTCACACCGACCCTTGAAGCATCCTGGCTGAACGAGGTGTAACTGAGCACACTCCCTCAACGGAACGTTCGATTACTAAGAAAGTCTCGTATTATGCAAACGAGACGATCGGGTACCTTATGACCCTTCGCAAATAAGATTTTATATGAGATATCTTTCATCTCATTGTAAACCTTATTAGTTATATGAGAATTTGGCTATTACTTAAGATAGGAGTCTTATTTAAGACAATTTGAAGTCGTTTACTTCTAACCACTCTGTTGCTACAGCTTTCCTGACACATACACTTAGTAAAATAAATAAATAAATAAATATGCGCTCACGCCCGTAACCCAGAGGGGTAGGCAGAGATCATGGATTTCCATTTGGCGCGATCCTGGCACATCTCTCTCGCTTCTTCTACATTCATACATCTACGCATACATGCTCGTCGGTTATGGGTGCTCCTTATATCGCCCTTTTTTAGTATGCCACTAATCTGATCGATATAAGTTCTCCTAGGGCGTCCCCTACCAACACTGCTACTCACTTTTTCTACATAAATTTGTTTCGTTATTCTCTCTTCATTCATCTTTTCCACATGCCCGAACCACCTAAGCATACCTTTCTCAATTCTAGTCATAACATCCACTTTTAAGCCACACTTTTCCCTTATAATGCTATTTTTAATCCTATCATTCAGTGTCA
>JWHW01028771.1:606540-624426 GCA_000931545.1 Papilio glaucus | reverse complement strand
TTTCAAATGAATAAAAAAAAGTGCCTTAAAAGTGGATGTTGTGACTAGAATTAATAAAGGTATTCATCGATGGTTATTTCATGTTGAAAGTAGGAATGAAGAGAGAATAGCAATACAAATTTATGTTGCAAAAGTGAGTGACCGCGGTGACAGACCTTCTAGAAGAACTTATATCAATCAGATTAATGGCTTACTAAAAAGGGCGATATAAGGAGTACCCGTAATCCGATAAGAATGTATACGTATGGATATAGAAGAGAGAGGTGTGCCAGGATCGCAACAAACAAACGGAAATCCATGATCTTTACCTAGCACTGGATTACAGGCGTGAGCGCATATTATTATTATAAAGTCACTATTTGCGAATGGAGTCGAAATGAATATTAAAAGTATTAAGAAAGATATTCTGTTAACATTAGCCAAAAATATTGCATTTTTCTTTCTCCTTATTAGCTTGACGGTGATTGAACCTTAAGTATCACCTTAATATAGCTTAATAAACCATCAACGACCTTTAAGATCCTCCTGTGAAACAGGTCTTGCAAGAGAGTGATCGCGTGTAACTGACATTGTGGCCCTTGGCGCCAACAACACTTACTTCTAAGAAATGCCACACAAACACATCGAAGCATACTCACACGTACACAACGTATAATCACTTACACTGGAACTAAACTTTGAGAGAAATACGAAGTCAAAAGCCGACAATATTTTACGAGATTTGCATAATAAACATTTTGAATATACGATTGCGTATTAATTTAAAATTGTTATTTCGAAACGACAGAACTTGTATAACGGTTTTAATAGTTTGTGTAACTTTACGAGCATTTTATTTTTATACCGGGACGGTTATCTCATCGTAATATCGAGACGCCCTCAAAAACTCAAAAGACTCAAGAAAATTATTCTTCTTCTTCTATTCAGCCGATAGTAACCTGTCCACTGCCAAACGTAGGCCCCATAGATTGTTGGTCTCTTGCCTCCCTTATCCAGTGGACTGTCGCAACTTTGACCAGATCGAAGCTCCCTCTTGTGGGAGGCTTTACTTGGCCGCCATTCCACATTCAGATATAGATTCCAGATACATTCGGGCATACAGGGATAACAAATACAAATTTCTGCATCCCTTTGTTGCAGAGATCAGATTTAGGTCACCATCTCGCAATATATGTTCGTCACCACACGACTGGACCATATGGTCAAACAATTTTATGTCCAAAAGCACATTTTTGGAATCTCAGCATGCTGACAATCACAGGTGACACCGACTCCAAAAATAAATATGATTAAGAATTGATTCTTATGTTTAATTGCGTAAAATTATTTTATACTTTTAAGTGCATTTCTTGTTTTTGAAGTCGGTTTTGTTTTTGTTTAAAAGGTTTGATCGCAACATTCATCCCGTGTATTAGTATCTAATTTATAGGACACTCTTCATAAATAGATGGGGCCAAGTCACAATATCTAGTTCATGGTTCGCAATTGTTTCTTTTACGAGTGGTGTTAGGTCTTACGTAAACCTATATCCGTTCGTCCTCACTCCGCGCCATATCTGATTTGATACAACGCTTATACGATAAGAAAGAGATTCAAATGTCAATGAAATGAAATCATTTCAAAGCCGATAAACTTGTCAAAAATATTTATCTCAGTTTCATTAAAAACTGTAAAAGTGGTAATAAAATGTACAAAAATTATTATTCATGGAAATTAAACACTTGAGGTAACAACAATACTCATACTTCCTTGATAAAGATAAAGAGTTCTACTCATAATATACTATTTAGTCCCCGCAACAGTATTTCAGCGTAACTCGTTGTTAAGCTAGTAAGCGTTGAGCAACATTGTATGTCAAGGACCATCGGTGTACAAAGTACTTATTATTAAACCTTAAAANNNNGGGGGGTATTTGAATATTCGTTTACATATACTAAAGCTGCTTTGATTACTTTTGGCAGTCTCAAACGCCTGCAACAAATAAGTAGCCATAATTTGTATTTATAAATTTGCTATGCTAAAATGAAAAGGCGCTAATAACATGGAATAAAAATGTTGACGTAATTGACTTATGATGAAAAAAAATATATTTTAACGTTCTACGAACAAACATATCTTGTTTATCACAAGTGATTGCTTAGATTAAATGTATTTGAAGTCTGCATGCACATAACTGATGTCAGTCTCCTAGCCCCATTCACAAATATACTTTCTGTATCGTCTGTATATCTATGCAGATAAATAAAATTGAAGTGTCTGTATGTAATATTAAAATTAAATTCCCATACCCAGTACAAATGATGTATATACGGTACTCATAACATAAAAACAATTTTAAAAAATGTTGTCGGTCTGTCCAGTTATTCCGAGTAATCTCCGAAACGACTGAAGCGATTTGGATGGGACTTTTACTGAAAGATAGGTAATATTGCAAGGATTCAAATAGGCTACTTTGATTTAAACAAAATAATTAGGATTCCGAGCAAAAAGTTAAAAACCCTCGAAATTGTGGACAAAATTACACGTCACCGTATCGAAAGGGCTGCCCCCTACCTTTAAGGTGACAAAGGTTGCTTTAAAGCAGTTTAATAAAAACAATACTTTAATAATAATAATGCTTTATTGAAGTCGAAACTTCTTAGCCGCGTTAGATCTTATAGGTTCGTGAGATCGACATGCGCAACATGCGTCAGCAACATGCTTAGTGAACTGATACCATCTTTAACCGCATTAGACGATTTTTGGTAGGGTTGATGGTGGTGACGGTGGTGCCATTGGTCATGATGGTGGTGGTCGTGGTGGTTATGGTGACGGTATCTGTATCGGTATTGGTTTTAGTGTCGTTGTTCTTGATTGGAAACGCGCATTCTAAAAATTCATTACAAAATATAAACAGTGTGTACAATAAGTTAAATATGAATAGCTAAGCTGGCCCGGCAAACTTCGTTCCGCCCTAATTAATAGATGGTCCACTATTCTGGCGATTATGGCTTACACATAGAAGATAGATATAGTATACTGTCCCGGGCTTTTTTGTAGGACTATTTAAGGTAAACATTTCCATTATAGGTACATTTTATATGTGTAACTCAGTTATGTGTAACAGTTTTTGCAGCGCACATCAGAATAGCTGGCATTGGTGGATTTTTTTCTCCTTACTTGACATTAATATTTGGACAATTCACACAATAATATAGTACAACTATATTATTGTAAATTGAAATTAAAATTAGTTGGTATTTTTTGAAGATATCTTAATATCCATACATCCATACTTACGAACTTTCGCATTTATAATATACATATTAATATCACTTAAAATATCAGTTTGAAATTCTTCATTCTTATTTTTTTTGGTGCCGCAGCTTACGAGGTCGTAAACCGCCGTCTTTTTTTAATTGCCTTGAACACGTGCGTTAATTCTTTATCACTTTTTTAACTTTTAAATTGAATATTAACAACACCGGGTGAAATGTAGCTCTATACAGATAAACAATTAAATTGTTTGTTAATATAAAAATATAACTTTGATACTGATGTTTTACGTTTTATTTTGTACGGTAAAAACAAATAATATAAAAAATACGATTATAAACTTTTATTCTGCGAAGTGATTAATATGTTTTATTTGATTTCACGCGGACGAAGTTGCGGGCAACAGCTAGTACATACATGTAATCATAGTAAAGGATATTATTCTTAACTGTAGTCAAGAGAAATCAGCACGTAAAATCAAATAAGTATCGATTGCATTTATCACTTACATTAATCTAACAAAACTAAGGTTGCTCCTGTTCTTCGTGGAACTTTAATTGATCTCGTACCATTAAAATAACAAGCGTCAACGAACAATACATCATCAAACATTGGTTTCAACCTACTTATTGAAAACAAACTGACGAAACTACTTTTAATTTGAATAAGAAAACAAAAACTCAAAGGTTAACTCACGCCTATCCCAACATAAACATGAGTTAAATAATTATCATGCATTATATGTAGGTGTGTGACTTACGCTAGTTAAAACGTAAACTTCATCGAAATTGAATAATCAATGCATTATATAGACGCATCATTTACATGATTTTCTTTTTTCTACTTGAATTGTAATGAAGAGTAAGTTACCATTATATAATTTACATAAATACAGGATTGGATTAATTAGTACTATCATAAGTAGTAGTTTATGCCCAGTTTTGCCACATGTACCAAGAGCAGTGTTTTGAAACATTTAGAACAAATCCTACCGCTGAGTATCATCATCGCTCAACACGACAGAGCTCCAAATGCCATCCACACCCAATCAAGATGATTGGCTTTCTACTACTGTGCAGTTTTCGCATAATTTCCTGCCTCGCACAACCTCCTTATGGAATCATTTGTCTCCAGCTATATTTTCAAACCAATACAACCTTGGCTTTCTCTTCAAGAAAAGAGCATACTCCTTCCATAAAGGCCGACAACGCATCTGTAGTTGGTGTTGTAGAAGTTCATGAGTGTCGGTGATCACTTAATATTAGACGACCCGCTGTTCACTTTCCCATTTATGCTATAAAATAAAACTCCTAAATAACAGCTAGTGAGCAATAAATATTATTGTGTTTTAGTTTTAACGGTGAAATAAAAAATTAACTTTTTATAACAAACGGCTATAGTCACGTTCGCGTTTTTCCTCGGTATTTTTGTACCGACAAGTTTCGGACCTATTGGAGGTCCTTCTTCAGGGTGAGTGGGATCGATTCGCGGTCGCGCCCCGCCTCGCACTCAGGCAATCCACTCTAACTAGAGTTACTAGTACTCTAGTTTATTTGAAACTGGATTAATTGTATCTAACTGTATAACGACTTATTAACGATTTATTTAACTTCGGGTGAATATTGTACTTGTGAAGCAATGGCAAATTAAAAAAAAATCGCTTGTGACCAATACAATTGCCAATAAGTGCACTGCTGTTAACTTACTACATGTGTATAAACATACATGCTTATGGGTATGGATATGCATATAACTTAAATGTTTATAATACTTATATGCGTGCTTATGAGTTTAATGTGAGAACCCCGTTGTAGTAATATATCGTACCGGAGACCTATGCTCACGATAATAACGTTTATTCTATATTTACAAATTCGTATAGATCAGTGCTGCAATTACACTGTGGCATCGCCGCGATACTATCACCATGGAGTCACATCAATGAGAATGTATGGAAATATGTGGAAACATCGATAATCGCCGAAATTCTCTCACGCGTGGAGGTCGCGCTTAAACTGACCTCCGATTACTTCCACTTTCAATCAGGTGTCCTCATTAAACGTTTACATACTATTTTTTATTTTCTAACATGAAGCTTACTAAGAATCTATTAAATAAGCATCGGCAGTGTCGTCGTGGCTGACCTCTGTGGGTCAGGGTCGCGAACGAAAAACGAAATCGTAACACTATCTGGCTAACAATTGATGGCAGTAGTTTTTGCGCAAATTATTTTGCCATTTGGCGAAAAAATTTACTCCGTCTTCTTCACTCTAGAAGGCTTTCTATCTTGCTCCCGGCGCAAGGTGTATTTGTGTTAAAGTTTTTGCACCATTAGAATACGCACAAATAGAGTTGCCATAAAATTATAGTCATTCGTATATTAACTGACTCCACTGACTTTCTTACCAAACGAAAACAACAAAATAAAGGCAATTTTATTGCCAATCTAGTAAGTAGTATAGGGTTGATTACTTACATTGCATTGTTACAATCACTATAGTATAGACCAATAGCATACTCAATTACGGTGAAATTTGTTGATACCACCCCAATGAAATATCAAATATCAATAAATATTTTTGTTTTTATCAGTTTACAAAAAGGCCACTTATTTTTTGTAATTCCGAAATTTCTCGTCGTAATAACCGCCTTTTTTATAGTTAATTGCCTAGAACACGTGTTTTATTACTTTTGGATTTATAGAAATTATGGTCTCAGTTGCTACCAATCATATTACTTGTGGTACACTTATGCCAGTTAAAATTTCGTTCCCCTATTACGTAACCCGTTCGGTGAGGGGCGTGAGATTTTCAAAATACCCAAGCTTAGTATGGGGTGAGCATTTTCCTTACGAAAGTATGTAATTTCTAAATATTCCGCTTTTTCGAAGTTCAAATATGGAGTGCAGCGTTTAGCGTTTTTTAAATCGACGCTATATGAATACACATATTTTTTCACTCGATGTAACGAGAACCCTCTATAAGGACAAAAACTCTCTATCCTGAATTTGCTGTTAAGCGTTAACAATGTAACTATAAAAAGACAAAATTTGTATCCTAAATAAGATTAACCTTCATATCAGTATGTGTACGAAAAAATATTTTTATTGATTCCTACGCGGACGAAGTCGCGGGAACAGCTAGTTAATAAGTAAAAATTTTACAATTTAACATAATTTACTGTTAACTTTACATTGAACCTTCATGACACGAGTATTTAAAATATTATGTTTACTTAATTTCTTTTGTTGAATCTTCATTTTAAAGCATAAAGGCCAAGCTATTCCGAGTTGATTCATATCTATAACAATATTTTTATTTAAATGAAGATTCAATTAATGGAAAATGCACTCAATGCCTATTGTATTACAGTATAATTAAAACTTTTTTAATTGACTGTTATACTATCGCTTCACAATTAACAAACAATGAAAAAATTAAGGTTAAAAGTTAATGTAGAATTCAAGAATAAATAAATCACATAAAACACTTTTAAGGTGAATGAAAGTGAAAGTGTAGTTTAATAATTATTATCTGTTATTTAAATATAGGTGAGCTAGATGACCAGCTCGTGTTTCGTTATCGGCGAAGGACTTATGCTGAATGTAATGAGTGATTCATTGGAAGGTACATATACAAAGATGAATGTAGACAAAACGAAAGTAATAGTTATAATAGTATAAGTTTGAAAGAGAATAAAGTCAGACAGTAATTGATGTAAATGTTAACGGCAGAGAAGTGGAACAGGCGGAAGAGTTGTGTATTTAGGATGTATGTTTAGTAGCGATAGTACACACAAAGATTTTGATCGACGAATGAATGCAGGAAATAAAATGAATGGGGCTATAGATACAGTAGTGAGGAGTCCATGAAGGCTCGTCTGGCAATACACAATGCTGTATTAGCGCATATTTTTTCATTTATCTATTATTTCGGTAGTCTGCGGGGTGTCGACGAACTCATATCCGATTAGATTACTGTAACGCTTAGTCTTTCTAGGCACGGTAATTTCTGGTTAATTGAAATAATATTTTAATATAAGTAATAATGAAACTACAGTCTATGGTTTTAAGACAAGAATTTTTGTATTAAAATCCAAGAATTTGAGATTTGAAACAAGATTGGCCCATCAAAAACATTTTCAGTAGCATCTCTCACATAGCTCTCGCTTGCATTTATAGGGTGCACCACCCGACAGATTGCCACCTCGAGTCGGATCCACTCCATAGACTCGCCGAGTTCCTCTAGGTTAGTTGTGGGTGACCAGCCTACAGCTACTATGCTCCGTGAAGTTAAAAGGAAGATGTCTAAGGAAAAAAGTTAACCCTAACCGACGGTGTGTGTGGAGATACTAAAAAATCCATTAGCCAAAGCATTTTAAATTCAACTTAAGTCCCTAATATATGGCTGCCGTTCGAATAGTAACTTTTAGCTTTATTTTTTTTAAATGATTAAACCATTCATATAATATAAACAGAAAAAATGACCATCCAAAAGTCTATACTGTATCATATGAAAATTGAACTATAGAAATAAAGTTACTAAAACAATATACAGTATATATGTTGCACTTGCTTCGCCTTAATAACCTAAAGTAGACAGCTTGCATATTGTATAAAAGTGTAGTTATGCAAGCGCTATATAGTAGAACACGAGTCGGCAGAACGCGGAGGTGGCTGTCCCCTGACGTCCGAGCACTAAAGGTAATTGAAAAACAAAAATATCTACATTTATCTTTAATCATCAATAATAGTTCGAGTGCTAGATTGACTTCGAATTATTTGGTTGAGGTTTTATCTCCAGTTTGAATGTAAGAATTGCCATTTTACGAATTCTTATAACCACAAATTTATAAAATTTACATTCATAAATATATTAAATAAATATAAAATAAATATGCGCGCACGCCCGTAACCCAGAGGGGTAGGCAGAGATCATGAATTTCCATTTGCCACAAGCCTGGCACACCTCTCTGAATGTAGAAGAAGCGAGAGCGCTTCTTCTACATTCATACATCTACGCATACAAGCTCATCGGTTATGGGTACTCCTTATATCGCCCTTTTTTAGTAAGCCACTAATCTGATCGATATAAGTTCTCCTAGGGCGTCCCCTACCATAAATATATTATTTAACAGAAATGGGGTGAGATTGAATTCCGTCAATTCAAATACAATCTCATACGTAAAATAGTAATTATTACGTTATTTACTGATATTGAAATTTCGTTTCGCCAAGATTGGTGACATACTATAGAAAGGTATTAAGAGTACCCGTACTCTGCCTACGCCGCTGATTTAGTTTTCATATATTATATAAGATAAGCAGTAGATTTAACTCTAATTTCACTCTCGACCCTCCTGAAACGTTATTTAATTTTACTGCTATACAATACAGAGTGGGTGTGTTTATATGTTGCGGCTATACTATGACCCAGCTAAAACTGTTTACCTTGCGACTTTCGCAAACAAAAGGTGTTCACGCCGCTCGTTTGTTTGAAAAAAAAACAGAGTTTTGTCTTTTCAGAAGGATGACGGTCGTTGAAGATATACCGACATACCACTACACTTCGACGCGGCTGATTTTCTATCCACTGGTACTGGTGGCCACAATACTGTGGCTCTTATACAGATGGCAGCAGCAATCGAAGTTGTATAAGCTAGGCAATAAATTGCCGGGCCCATCGGCTGTTCCAATATTTGGCAATGCATTTTTGGTGTTGGGAAAAAAACCAGAAGGTATTATTTCCTTACATATGTATTGTAATAAATGATTAACTGAAAATATGCAAAATGAAAAGATGTTGTACGATTGAGAAGAGCCGGCGACGATCTGTATTTTTAGATTATACAAAGTCGAAGGTCGGATCGACGCCGGCTCTTGCTCTAAAACAGAGTATGAATTTTAATTGAAATAAAATTTATAGTAGTTTAAAATAGGAACAGGCGAACGAGTGTTTAAAGAGTTGTAAATTCGCCACGGAAATTAAGTATCCCTATAAAGTTAAGTTACAAACAAACATTCTGATTTAAAGGTCGACTCTGCTAACCTTAGTTAAATTACTAAACGCAAGATATCTATCTACCATCACACGTTTCAAAGTGTCAACAAATAACTATCGAGTTTAGAAAACCGAAATCTTATGTAGGAGCTGGTGATCGAAAATATAACAAATACAACAATAATTAATAATAATAATCAATTAAGAAGTACAGAAAAATGCGTAGACAATGACAGCTATTTAAATAATGACACACATCCACAGAACTGGTAACTATGGCATTGGAATATAGTGAAAAGTACGGGACGGTGGTGCGCGGTTGGCTTGGCTCAAAGCTGGTTGTTTTTCTCTGCGATGCTGACGATGTGGAGGTCATACTCAATAGCCAAGTACACATCGACAAGGCTTCTGAGTACAGATTTTTTAAGCCTTGGCTCGGTGAAGGTCTCTTAATAAGTTCAGGTGATTTTTAATGTTTCTCTTCGAGAAATGTATTTTTATTGTTAATTTGATAGTTTTTGTTTAGTTGCTATTTTTGGATTTAATACATTTAGTATTTTTTTGTGGTTCAAATATACTTCAAAATTAATTATGCAATTATAAAACACATTGATAAAAAGCGGTGAACACGACCAGTTGATTATGTAACCATGGGATATTCTATTTCTACCTACTTAATATCGGTAAACTTGAAACCTGTAAAGAAAATAGGCAAAATTAATAATCTCTTTTTAAATTATAAATTATCGTTTCAGGTAAAAAATGGCGATCACATCGTAAAATGATTGCACCGACTTTTCACATCAACATTCTGAAATCGTTCATCAGCGTGTTCAACCAAAACAGCAGGAGCGTGGTGGAGAAAATGAGAAGCGAAACAGGAAAAGTATTCGACGTACACGACTATATGAGCGGAGTTACTGTTGATATTTTGCTTGGTGAGTGTTGCTATCCTTCTATTAATATCTATTACTATCACACCAGAGACCAGTTCTCGTCTTTTAATGACTCTTGCAATGTTATTTGTGTTCTAAGTTTAGTCGAAATAAAAATTATATACTTATTCTTGGGAACAAGGAAGCTTCTTAAATGGTGCTGCTTCAAGCAGTGTCATTACTGAGCCTCATTATATTCTAATAGAGTAAGAATAATTGTACGATACTTCATTCTCCAACCATTCAGTTCTGTTTAATATGAGCTTTTTTCTATGCTTTATAATTATATATCAAAACAATTGTCAATTCACTCGTTTTTGCAACAAACGGGAAAAAGATTTGTTAATTGGTTGGTTAATTGTTATTTACTGAGAAATACACTTTCAATTTTGATATTTTAAAAACTTACAAAGCACAACACATAGGTTAACAAATAGGTTCATTCGAGACATTATGTCTAGTTAGACTCAGGCTAATAAATACAATATAAGCGCTTTTGAACCCTGGATGCACGACTATTCGTAGTTATTTCAACCTATATTCGTCCACTGCTGAACGTAGGTCTCCCCCATTGATCGCCACAAAGATTGGTCGCCTGCCACCTCATACAGTGGGCTCCTGCAACCTTGGCCAGATCATCGTTCCGTCGTGTGGGAGGCCTATCTACGCTGCGTCAACCTGTTCGCCACTGTAGGACCTTTCGGCCCTATCGGTCATCCGTTCTGCGAGCAATATGTCCGGCCCATTGCCACTTAAGGTTTGCAATTCTTCCGGCAATGTCGGTTACATTGGTTCTACTGCGGATTACATCATTTCTGATGCGATTACGCAGAGAGACTCCGAGCATTGCCCTCTGGATTGCTCTTTGAGAGACGTGAGCCGTCTAATGGTGCTCGCATTGAGGGGCCACGTCTCAGTTCCATAAGTGATCGCTGGCGACACACGCTGGTCATAGACTTTCGTCTTGAGACACTGCGGTAGATTTTGGGACATGAGGATAGCGCAACTTCCCGAACGCTGCCCATCCGAGTCGGATTCGGCGATTGACCTCCTTCTCCAAACTGGACAGTTTGTCCGTAGACATAATTGTCAACAACTTCGAGAATATGGCCTCCGATCATTATTGGAGTGGATAAAACATGGATTTTTAACATAACTTTCGTCTTATCCATGTTCATTTTGAGACCCACTCGTCCGGAGGGCCTATTGAGGTCGCCGAGTATTTTACCGAGTTCCTCCATGGTCTCAGCCATGACTACAATGTCATCAGCAAAAAGCAAATAGGTGATGTACTCGCCGTTGGTTTTGATGCCAAGTACTTTCCAGTGCAGGACCTTAAAGACGTCTTACAAAGCCGGGGTGATGAGCTTCGGGGAAATAACGTCTGCCTGTCTTACACCGCGCTGCAGTTGGATAGGTTTCGTGTCCTCAACCCGACCGAATCAAAGGCTCTTTCATAGTTCACAAATTCTAAGCATAGTGGCAGATTATATTCCTCAGTCTTCTTTATAACCTGCCGCGCAGTCTTCAGCTTCGACACCTTGCGTTGCCCAATAGACAGACTTCCGGCAAAGACTTTGGAGCCCGTATTCCGCTCAATAGCATATTTAATACGTATTGTATTAAATTGGCGTATATCGCGTTATTAAATGCTCTTCGATATCTGTCTATTTTGCCGCCGGTATCGTTTCGCATCATCTGAAGAGTGCAGAATCATTTCTCGCCTTTCCTTCATGAGCTCTTGCTATGAGTCTTGAATACCTTAGAACCCACTGTCTGAACAGCTTGCACGAACCCGTCATTTATATCGTCGACGCTATTATTATAGACTATTAATATACTGAAATAAGCGAAATACTCTGAACATAATTTAGTCAACTACAACATTATTCATACGTTTTTCACAATTGACCTTACCCAGAAATGTAAATAAATGTGTGGCTTACGTCTTTTGCAAAAATAACACACACAGTAATTTTAATTTCAAATGTATCAATTTCTAGTGTACAACGTTGCTAATGTTGACGATGTACCTGTAATACTTCAGTAACAATTTTCCGTTACATCGTTAAATAGTTTTGCATTCGTACAATAGGAAAGAAATCACGCGGACTAACACAAACCAATGAATATTAACCTTAACCTCTTTTTACATATATCAATGCTAATAATATTGTACTCATATATTATTTAACAGTAAAAGTATATTCCACATACTTACATACACATGCATGCACGCTGGTAAGAAAAGTCAGAAGCCAACCTTCAGAAATAAAGACGCAATAAACGAAAAGAAGAATCCTCGAGTTAACTTTATGGCAGAAATTGATATAGGTACTGTTGTTTCAGAAACTGCTATGGGTATTACTAAAGAAACTCAAGACGAATCTGGATTTGATTACGCTATGGCTGTTATGAAGTAGGTTTAAGATATTATATTAAAGCTTCTTATTAGTTATTATATTACCATTTATCTAGGAGAAGATTTAGATAATAATTTGTTACATAAATTATGGGTACATACGCTACATGAAATCTGAGAACCCCCACAACATAGTGTACTTATAATATTTATCGATAGAGATAGAACGTGAAAATGCTAAATTTCATTTTAAATTTTATGAAATAATTGATACTTACAGAATGTGTGACATAATTCATCAGAGGCATTATAAATTCTGGATGCGTTTCGACGCCATATTTAAATTTACGTCATTCTTCGAAAAACAAAAGCAGTTGTTGAACATTATTCACGGTCTAACGAACAAGGTAAACATTTGTTTTTGGATGAATATCAAAAAGATATTTTGATTAAAACAGTAATTTATTTAATTTTCCAGGTAATTAAAAGCAAAAAGGAAAAATATATAGAGAATAAAGCTAAAGGTATTGTACCACCAACAATTGAGGAGCTTACGCGTAAAGACGAAACTAATCATACTGGATTGGCAAATATTACAACACTGGCAGACACCGTTTTTAAAGGATATCGGGACGATTTAGACTACAATGATGATAATGACGTGGGTCAGTAAGAAATCACTTTTTTAATTATTCAATTACAGAGATTCTGTCAATAATTAGATATACATATATTAAATTACAATTAGAAAGGTGTCGTTAACTAAAATATTTACTATAAAACATTGTAAATATTCTGGACTTAGCTTTAGGTTCTTCAAATTATTCCAAAAAATGAATCTTGGAATTTATACAGTTTTTTTTCTTGAATGTTTGTTGTCGTAATGTGCAACTATTTAACTGAAATAAATTATCACTTGTTTACCGCAGGCGAGAAGAAACGTTTAGCTTTCTTAGACCTGATGATTGAATCAGCACAAAATGGAACGAATGACATATCGGATTATGAAATTAAAGAGGAGGTCGACACGATCATGTTTGAGGTATGTACACTATAAACTTGTCCCCTTCTAAGAGTATATAAGCCCATCAGCTGTGTTGTCTGTAATCAATCTTTCAATCGAATCAGTAGTAGATGTAAGCACACTTTTTTATAAACCTTTGCTCATGGCTTACAATATGTGACACTTAATGTCTTACTTTTTCAAACCAGTTGATTCCAGTCTGGAAGGGCTTCATCCGTTTCACAGAGCTAATTAAAAATCGAATTGGGTTACAGTGTGTATCTATACAGTGTGTCATACCTAGTCTTGCCATAAATACTGAAACAAAGAAAAAAAATATTGCAAATTACATTTATTACTTTTACAGTGTGTTAGTTTAATAGATAAATATAAAACAATTTAAAATATAAAAAGCTTATTCGAAATGGTCTCCATTGGCTGCAATACAGTCCTTTAAACGTTGAGGCCAGTTATCAATAGAAGCGCACTCTTTCTATGGGAAAATTCTTCACTGCCAACCGTATGGATTCTTTTAGGGACTCCAAATTATCATGGCGTTTAGAGCAAGCCGTACTCTCTGAAATTGACCATAAATAATAACCCAGCGGATTAAGATCGGGACTAAACGACGGCCAGCTCTGTTGAAGTCCGAAACGTTCGTTCCCAACCAAGACTGCGTAGACTGAGCTTTATGACCCGGCGCCGAGTCTTGCTGGAAGGACCATTCTTGGTTATTGAACATGATGTTGTTATATAAGGGGCTTCACTTCCTTCTCAAGAATGGTATCTTGATACCCTTGTATCGGCACATCAACATCGGTGTTTTGATACTTTTTTTACAAAAGTAAGGCTCAGTCACTCCTTTATAGCTACTACCCCACCAAACCATCACCGAAGTCAGAGAGTGCCCTCGTTGCACTCTGTCGACTAATTGGAAAGCTTCCTTAGAGCTTAGAGCATAAATATGGTTATATTGTATGTTAAAATGTTGCTCAATTGTAAAAAAATTCTCATCCGTAAACAAAATTTGCTGTGACCTTCCTTTGCTTTAAAAAAATCATTTGGGCCCCATATCTACTTTGTATAATGCAATCACAGCAATTCGGTTCCCTTATCACTTCACTCCATTTTAATATTGCAAAATATTGTACAATGTATTTGCGCCAAAATCAGAAAACTCAATGAACAATCATATAAAAATGACAGAATCCAAATTGAAATGTAATATTTTGTTTATTTTTAATTGTAACAGTATTTATGGCCGGTCTAAGTATATGTCAAATGATTTTTGTGCTTAATGTTGATTTATGTTTTTGATTGATTTATGTTTCATGATTATTAATTAAAAAGCTATCAATTTTAAAAAGGATGACATGCTCGTAATAAAAAATTGGACCGAACTGTTCTAGAATGGCGGTCATGTTCAATACAACGCAACTTAGATATACTTCTCACCCTATAGATAAACAGTTGAGGCTTGTTGGAGTATTCTAGATCTCTTGATCAAATTTTAGGTGTATTCATAGCACTGTTTTTCATTAATATAACAAACAGTAACAATGATATATTACTAAGGGACAAGTTAATTTCAGGGCCACGATACAACTGCTGCCGGTTCTAGTTTTGTCTTATGTCTCCTCGGAGTCCACCAGACCATTCAGGCCAGGATTTACAATGAACTTTACGAGATCTTCGGCGACTCAGACCGACCAGCCACGTTCGAAGATACGTTACGCATGAAATATATGGAGCGAGTTATTTTCGAATCGCTTCGCATGTATCCACCTGTACCAATTATCGCTAGGAAATTAAAAAGGGATGTTAAAATAGGTAACAAAATCAGTGTACTTTTTTGTTTAATCGCTAATAAATAAATCAAGGTAACACTAATTGTGATGCAGTAGATAACAGTTACTTGGATGTAGAAAAAGCGAGAGCTAAATTGAAATCTTACTTTATTTACGGGCATGAGTGTCTATTCAAATATTTCTTAAATTTCAGCTACGAACAACTACATTCTGCCTGCGGGTGCAACAGTTGTCATCGGTACTTACAAAATCCATCGCAACCCAAAATACTACAAGAACCCGGACGTTTTCGATCCCGATAACTTCCTACCGGAAAACACCCAAAACAGACACTATTATAGTTACATACCCTTCAGCGCTGGCCCAAGAAGTTGTGTTGGTAAGAAGCTTCAATATTATACATCATTTACCATACATGGCGGCCATTATACTTTTTATAATTTCATCGGAAATGTAAGTTTGTAGGAGTCATGAAATAATTTAGCTAATGTTATAAGATAATGTGAGAAAAAGGTTTTTTTACGAAAATATTTTGGAGTTTAAGAATTTTAACGGAAAAATCTTTGTTTACAAAAATCACATCTTGCTGTGATATACCCCAATGCGGGATTGCATTTCTCGTCATTTTGCGGAATGCTAGATATGATACAGTTTGAACTCTCCACAAAATATTTCATTCTTCCAACTTAATACCACAGTTCGTGAGTTTTAAGAACTTGGGCAAAAACCAGTGGGATCTTTTTTAAACGTTTAACGAAATCTGTACCGGATACGTGTTCACCATATTTTTTGTTATTAGGATTCTTTAACAAGACATGTTTAATAAAATGGAAGCAGAATAAAATAATACGCCTCTTAATTACGTTGACACGTATCATTAGGTTACATTTTTTCACGTGTTTGCTTAATTTAAATTAAAAAAAAATATTTTTTACGAACCTGTTATCGCTATCTGGTTATACATCTTACGTGATATGCATCAAAAATCTTACAGATAAAGTTGCCGAAGACTCCACGTTAACCATGAGAGACATAATAAGAAATAACCAAAAAAAGAATTATTTTAACCAACAAAGCCAAATAACCAAATAACAAAGCTGTCGTGATATAATTTATATATTATGTCAATGAATATATAATGATAACCTCCTCCTTTTTGAAGTCGGTTAAAGAAAGAAACACCGAAGAATTTATAAACTTATTGAATGTGAAAATATTTGGTTAACATAAACTTTTAACGTAGTGGTCTAAGATACGACATAAGACATTTATACCATCATCTGTTATCTGATCAAGCAATAAATTATATCTAAATAAATAAATATAATAAACCTACCGGTTACGGGCGTGAACGAATATTTATAATAGGTACCGGTCAGAGGGGTAGGCAGAGTTCCTGGATTTCCATTTGGCGTGATCATGGCACACCTCTCTCACTTCTTCTACATTCATACATACGTCCCCTACCAATACTGCCACTCACTTTTGCAACATAAATTTGTTTCGTTATTCTCTCTTCATTCTTCCTTTCAATGCCCGAAACACCGAAGCATACCTTTCTCAAGTCTAGTTACAATATCCACTTTTTAACCAACTTCAAAAATGAGGAGGTTATCAATTCGTATGTATGTTTTTTTTATGTTTGTTACCTCAGAACTCCGCTCCTGGTAAACCGATTTCGATGATTCTTTTTTTGTTAGAGAGCTAATGCTTGTCGATTGGTGCCATGTTTTTTTTAGTCAAGATCCAACTGGTTGTTTTTGACTTATTCTTAATAATGCATAATATGACAACGTTGAATTTTACTTTCTTGGCTTACGTAGGCTAAACTATAGGACTTACATTAAAATGATGCACTAAATAATTGTTGCTCTTTACATAAGCTAAATAAAAGTCCGCGATGACATATATCTATCTTCTATGGTTGTCTCACAATAACCATTTTTTTCTTAGAAAACATTAATTTCGATACTTACTACGCGATTATTCGTGTTCGGTATGAATCCTTATCCATTTAAATGTGTCACAGTTATCAGAGAATTTAATGTAGATTATAATTGTTCTTTGAACTATATCATTCTGACCAATAGTTTAGAAGATATCAAAAGTTTAAACTACAAAGTAAGTAAAAACTTCGCTCAAGTGATTTCAAAAGGCGCGCAGTAGACGGCCGGGCTTTGCGATGTGTTCATTACTATGCACTTTTGTTTATTATCTTTCTTTGATTGAAAGTTGGTTGTTATCATGTATTCCTATATAAATTAGATTCACTAAAAATCCATAAAAAAACTTTTAAATACAAACAAACCGACTTCAAAAAAATATATTCAAAAACAACAAATGCACTTAAAAGTATACAATAATTTTACGCAATTAAACATAAGAATAAATTCTTAATCATATTTATTTTAGGAGTCGGTATCAGCGGTGTTTGGTAGCGATCGGATCAACATATTTAGTGGTACCCAGACGAAGCCGGGGCGGGTCACTAGTATAGTATAAAGTTCATTTGTAAAATGTTTTC
>JWHW01028771.1:588335-606400 GCA_000931545.1 Papilio glaucus | reverse complement strand
GGGAAAAGGGCAGGGAGATGACGATGAGGTTACGGTAGTATTAAGTAGGTAATATCATTTCGTTTAAGTAAAATTGCAGGGCGGGTGAAACCGCAGGGCACAGCTAGTAGATAATATAAATAATTAATTATAAATAGATAATATGTACATTGATAATTTTATTGATTTTAATTTAGCTCAAAAACCCAATTATGATTTATCAACGTACATTTTGTAATATATAATCTAGGTCCCAATTGGTTTGTATTATTATCATAAAACAACCGCAACTACTATCTAAAAAATAGTATCTCATATCTTTATAACAGAACAAGTATCATTAAAAGTATTATAGTGTTGTTTACTGAATCATCGTCTAGTCGAAATTAGGTTCCTTAAGTAAATGACGAGTTGATGATTACACACAATCCATTTGAAACTTTTTTTGTTAATTATTAAGTCTTATTATAACTATAGACTTAATTATTTCCTTATTAGGAATTTATTTATTTTACTTTTTTTGTATTGAAGTAAGTGGCGATCCACAACAAGGTAATGTTTCAGATGCGTTGCCTTTAATGGACACACGCGTGTAAACAGAAAAAACGATATTTCCTTTTCCTATCCATCCGATCCCCCGGCAAATTCTCTTCCTCTTCCCATCCTTTCCTTATTAGAAAGAGGTAAGGTACTAAAATTAGGCCTCCGGCATTTCACTCATCACACAAACAGAATACTTCTATTTCACGCCTGTCTTCTGTGAGGTCGTGGCATTTCACCCAACAAACTGGCCCATACGTTATATTATTTTATTTAATTCAATATAATAGATTTTTGCAGTTCTAAGAACTCCTCATTATTTTTCAGGTCGTAAGTACGCCATACTTAAATTGAAAGTTCTACTCTCCACCATATTAAGAAACTATAAAATGATATCGGACATCACTGAGGACCAGTACAAACTGCAGGCCGACATTATATTGAAAAGAACCGACGGCTTCCGAGTTCAGATCGAACCTAGGCAAAGAGTTCCGATTACCATAGAGTAGTGACATTCCTTTTTAACTTTAATAATTATAACCAGTGGATAGGAATAATAATAATAAATAAGTTGTGCTATTTGTCATATATAAAATACTATTATGTATTTTATAAATTATCATTTATAAAATATATAAAATACTTATATGCTTAAAACATTTTAATTGCATTATATTGAGTAAGTAACCTAAAAACAACTAATGTAAATGTGTTTTCAATCAATTTAAGTTTGCATGTAGACATATGTTTTTAAGTGCTTATTGACATAGAGCTGTATTAAAAATATCATTACGGTGACCAAGGTTAAAGACGAAGTGTACATTAGTGTAAGCTTTTTAATGTATAATCAAAAAAATATATCAAATATACCAATTACAGATTAATATAAAAGTTTGACTTATTATAACTACATCCATTTTAAGGTATTATAAATTTTTTTAGCAGAAAAAAGTAATTTTATAAGGAGAAGAAGAAACAAATTTATTGTTTGTTCTTTCCTTAACTCCAAAAGAACCGATTTTCAAAATTCTTTCACCAATACAAAGCTCCCTCTATTAGTGAGTAACTTTGGCCATTTTTTTATTTGTGTATCCATCCACCCGAAGCGAGGCGTTTTGCTAGTATGACATAACATCAAACATCAAATTTATATCCTGTATTTATTAGAAGACGAAGGGCAAACAAGCAGCCGCTGACTACCGCTACCCAGCGACACTTCCAACTGCCTAGAGTTACGGCCTTTTTGTAGAAATATTGGAAAGTATATCAGAAGTGAATAAATATAACAAACATATTTCACCGACTGATTCTGTACCTCGTCAACTTATAATCTGACTAAGCTTAAACTGTCAGCAAATTGTAAGCTGGACGAATCATTGACGATTTGACGTGTTATATGTCGACAGTTTGATAAAGTTTTTCTCGCGCTACATTATTTTTAAGACACATTACGTAACGTTACGCTCATGTAAATAGATCAAATACCGTTTTCATTATGTCATATGCTACCTATTTGTGGTTATTTATTACCGGGCTAAGTATAAGTTACCCAACATTTAAAAGGTTTTTGATGGCAGCTTAAAAAAACAAGTTCATGGAAAAGTAGGAATGTTTTATTTTTATAAATATATTTTAATTTGGATTTCAACGATGGGCCACAGAATGGATTAACCAATGAAGATATCTAAGTCGATCAGCAGCATTCAAATCAATCTAACTCTACAAGTAAGCAAAAATTACATTTAAAGTTTCCATTACACAGATAGACGCAATCCATTAAACTAACAGGGATATCCACCGTATCATGCTTGTGGCAGGATAATGCTTTTCTGTGCCTTGTTTCCTTATTTAATTTGAAAAATAAACTGAAGATGTGGTCTAATAACGGAATAATAATCTAATAATTAGAACATCGTTAGCGACTGGAAATTATCGTAAATTAATTCACAACACAGTTGTATATTTGTGAATATCATAAAAATAATAAAAAAATCGAAACTTTATTCATAACATCTCAAAATGTTAACTAATAATGTGCGAATAAATAAGGAAGGTCTCCTTGAAAATACGTCAACAAAGAGACGTTTTCATAGTTGTCCTTTTATTAATGTAATATGAAAGAAAAAACATGAAAATTAGACGATAACGACAAAGTCGTCAAAATCGTTGTTTTTCTGTGTTGTCGGACTTGCTTGTTACATAGCTTTACAAATAATAATCATTTAGCTGTGCAGGATTAAAAAAAATTCAATAAATTGGAAATTCAATAGCAGTCTAGTGGTATTTGTATCAGGGTTATCTAAATGGTATGCTATAGTTTATATTGTTTTTTATGTCTTATCATCATCTTCCTACCCTTTTCCCGCTTTATGTGGGGTCGGCATAACGGTCACATGTCAAGCCCGTGACCTGTCGCCATTTCATCCATCCCGCATATATTCTATTTTTCACGTCACGATCAATATCACCAACGAGTCTAAGGCAACGGGGACATAGCTGGATGGGCCACCGAAGTCGCAGAACAGGTGTTCTGTTTTTGTTCTGCTAATCTTCAGTCTGACCTTCTCTAGTTTGTCCTGCCATTTTTCAAGTCTACTCTGGACCTCAAGCGCATTTTCCCTAATAAGAACAATGTCGTCGGCAAACAGCATACACCAAGGTGCCTTCTCCTGTATATCGAATGCCAATGCATTAATTACCAAGAGGAACAGATATAGGCTTAAAGCCGATCCCTGGTGCAAACCCACAGCCATACTGAACTTGTCGGTACTCCGGCTTCAGACCTGATGTGAGTATTCGCATTTTCATACATAGCATGTACAAGTCGTACGTACTTTCCAGGCACTCGCTTTTCTTTCATAGCCCACCACAGAACCTCACGGGGCACCCTGTCGTATGTTTTCTCGAGGTCAAGTACTTGTGCGCCCGTCAGTATTTCTCAGACAGTTGGCGTGGTGAGAATATGGCGTCCATTGTTCCACGACACGACGTTGTTACAGTTTTGTACATCACCTTTGATCTTAATAACAGGCACCATTGTACTGTTGCATCATTCTGTAGGGATCACCTCCTCCTGAAATAGCTTATCGAAAAATAAAGCAAGCCACAACAATCCATCCTCTTTCAAAATCTTTCATACTTCAGCAGGTATATCATCTGATCCCACTGCTCATCCATTCCTGCAGGTGTGACGGTTAAAGACTGGTTATTCCTGGATGCGGCGGAACAGAAGGAGGGGTGGTTTGTAAAAGTTACCGTCCCTAAGCCGCGAATTCCCATCCTCCTGGAACGAGGCCGGGGCCTGTTGCTCTAGGCACCGTATATGTCAAATTCCAGGGCAAACCCCCTCTCCTCCTACAACGCCAGAAGAGCAGTCCGGACGAACAACTACAGCAGCTACAACGACGACAAACAGTGAGGCTCCTGGGTCCACTGCTGAACCCAACAGCGATAGTCACACTATCGCAGACCCTCTGGAACCTGTACCAGGCCCATCCGGCATGCAACCTAAAGGGCCGCTGCCGGAGGAGGACTTGACCGGTAATAACTTATGCTGAATGTAGTGAATGATTCATTAGAAGGTAAAGGTATGAAGATGAATGTAGATAAGACGAAAGTAATGGTGTTTGAAAGAGAACAGAGTAAGACAGTAATTGATATAAATGTTAACGGTAAACAAGTGGAACAGGTGGATGAGTTCGTGTATTTGGGGGGTATCTTTAGTAGAGATGGTAAGCATGTTAAAGATTTTGAACGACGAGTGACTGCAGGAAATAAAATGAATGAATGAGTCAGAATGTGTCTATAAAGACTCGTCTGGCAATACATTGTGTATTATATATTATATGCTGTACTAGCTACACTACCATATATAATAAGTGGGGACACTTATTATGTATGGTAGTGAGAGCTGGGTTTGGCAGGAAAAGCATGCTAGTAGAGTTAACGCCGTTGAGATGCGATCCTTAAGAAGTTTTTAGGCGTGACATTGAATGATAGAATTAAAAATACCATTATAAGGGAAAAGTGTGGCTTAAAAGTGGATGTTGTAACTAGAATTGAGAAAGGTATGCTTCGGTGGTTCGGGCATGTTGAAAGGATGAATGAAGAGATAATAACGAAACAAATTTATGTAGCAAAAGTGAGTAGCAGTGTTGGTAGGGGACGCCCTAGGAGAACTTATATCGATCAGATTAGTGGCTTACTAAAAAGGCGTATATAAGGAGCACCCATAACCGACGAGCATGTATAATGCAAATTTTTTGTTACAAATTACTTCATAGAATAAATTAGCTGAGCCACGTTTTTCGTTCATCTAATTAGGTTGGGGAAGCGGGTGTAAAGGTAGATTGTAACGGATTATCTTATTTGAGGGGTTTCTCCCTTAATTTTCGCTTCATTGGTACCGTAACATATATTGAACGGTAGGTTAAGGAAAAGTAGGTTAGAAAAATTAAATAACGTTTTATTCTATAAGTACGCAAAAAAACGAATAATAGTTAAAATAAATGTGTATATTTTACCGGCAAACAATTTTTTTTGTACAGCGTCTGTACCTAGGTCAAGCCTAGTTCTTCTTGCTTCGTTTTCTATAAATAAATATCACTTACATTTTTTATTTTATGTAAATTCATACAAATTAAAAATAATACTATCGACGATCATATGAACACAACTTTGGTTCAATGTGACTGACCGACCGACATTTCGAAACAGCAAGTTCAATGTCACCTACACCTATCGGATGAAATGTTGACCGAAATTGCAACGGGTTTTGAATCGCCGAATTTCGAAAAAAGAACACTATTTTATATAGTCACGACGATAAAAACGAGGGTCGGTCCTTGGCATCAGAATTGAAAAAAAGAAATAAAAATAGTAATGACGCTGACACGCGTCGTATCGGGGTGCAGGTAAAAATGTTAACAGATTAGTGTTTTTTTATTCGAAAATTATTATAATTCTACTCTTATTAGAAATCACGTCTTGTAAAGTGTTTTACAACAGCCACAGAATAAACCCAACACATCAATGTACTGTGGTATCAATGCTAACGATGGCAATGTTACCTAAAATTATATAGAGATGAGTGACGTAATAAGTATGTGCGATATTATCCTTCAAGTAGATATGGGATGATTTTTGTTTTCTATATTTGCATTTATAGTCTACACAAACAAGAAACTTTGAAAAAATGGTGTTAATACAGTAACAGATAAAAATTGGCAAATCAACTTATTTATTCAATGAAGAGACGGAAGGGATATTTTGAAAGTTTGTTTGAATGTGAGGAGGCATCTATATCTAATACGACAAATACTCATGAACAACTTTGAATGAGATTGTGATTGCGATGAAAATAATGAAATTGGGCAAAGCACCCGAGTATGACAGGATTCCTCTTGAAATGCTGAGAGCTTTAGTTGCAAGCCTGCTGTGGGTCTTTTTCATTATATGTTGGAAACATGGCCTAGTACCGAAAGATTGTAAAGCCGTTATCGTCCCTTTATATAAAGGAAAAGGTTCACAGTATGATTGTAAAAATTACCGAGGAAACAGCCTTCTCAGCATTGTGGGAAGGCTTTGTGCTAAGGTACTCATTGAAAGAGTCATGAAATAAATAAAAGAAAAATGTGGAATGTGCAAGCAGGTTTTAGGAAAGGAATGGGTTGCATGGATCAGATCTTTTCCTACGATGATCATACGTAAAGAAAAGTTTCTGGCTGTAAACCAAAAAAAAATCTGCGCCTTCGTAGAATTAGAAAAGGCCTATGCTAAAGTTAAAAGAAATGATCTGTGGTCAAGTTTAATTTAAGTTTGGATTGAACAGTGACCTTATTCAAGCATTAAATTCTCTTTATAAAGATTCTACTGCTTGCGTTAGGATTAAGGGGGCTACTAAGACTAGTTTACGTCAATAAAGGTGTAAGACAGGGCTATGTAGCATCCCCGTGGCTGTTCAATCTCTTTATGGATGATTGTTTGAAAGCTTTGAAAGGCGAAGAGTGTGGAGTAAGAATGGGTGAGCTAGTTGTAAAATGTCTCTTGAACGCCGATGACCAGGTCGTGTTTGCGTCATCGGCGGAGGACCAACAGCTTGTGCTGAATAATGAAAAATATGTGCTGTAGTGAATAATTCATTAGAAGGTAGAAGATGAATCTAGATAAGACGAAAGTAATGGTGTTTGAATGAAACAAAGTAAGATAACAATTGAAATATATGTTAACGGTAAAGAAGTGGAACAGATGGAAGAGTTTGTATATTTGGGTTGTATGTCTAGTAGAGATTGTGGACACGTTAAAGATTTTGAACGAGTAGTGAATGCGTACAGTAGCGAGGATTCACCATGTATCTATGAAGGCTATGTACTAGTCCCCACTTTAAAGTATGGAAGCGACAGCTGGATTTGGCAGGAAACGCATGCTTGTAGAGTTAATGCCGTTGAGATGCGATCCTTAAGAAGTATGTTTGGCGTGACATTGAATTGCAGGATTAAAATTACCATTATAAGGGAAAAGTGTGGCTGAAAAGTGGATGTTGTAACTGGAATTGAGAAATGTATGCTTCCGTGGTTCGGGCATGCTGAAAGGATGAATGAAGAGAGAATAACAAAACAAATTTATGTAACAAAAGTGGGTGGCAGTTTTGGTAAGGGACGCCCTAGGAGAACTTATATCGATCAGATTAGTGGCTTAACTTAAACTTACTATTTAAAAGTTTTAAAAACGAAAAAACAATCTTAAAATTTACAAATCCTGAAGATCCTGGTAAGGATAATAAGACAAACTATTTAATATATTGCAATGTCCTTGACACTTACGTTTCATGTTAATGTCTTCAAGATCTTTAACAGTCGTAGAGTGACGGACCAACATCTGCTGCACGAATGGGCCGGCACGACCGGCGAATTACCACGACCTCACAGAAGACAGGCGTGATGTATTTTATACTACTGCATTTCGTCTGCTGATTAAGGTGCCGGAGGCCCAGTGTCAGTCCTCTTCCCCTTCCCATCGTTACATACAAATTATAGGTGAATGGGAAGTGGATTGGACAGGGGAGGGGAGGTGATGAATTGGAGAAAGAAATATCATTTTCCTGACTGTCCATTAAAGGTAGGCAACAATCTGAAACTCATTTGCTAGCTGCGGAAGTCTATGGGCGTTACCTATATCACTTAACATCAGGTAAATTGTTGGCTAGTTTGCCACCTTCTTTAATTTAAACAAAAAAGTTACGAAAGGGTTCAAAGTCACGTTCAAAGATTCCGTTATATACAAAAAAAACATACACACCAAGGCTATAAAAACTATATATTAAAAATAAGTCATCTCCTCTGAAAATAATTACCGAATACTTTTTTTATCATTTGACCGAACCCGAATAAATTGTTTATTGTTTTATTTGTTAAACTTATATCTTCTTCTTAAGCGATTTACGGAAAAAGCCTCGCGAACAAGACTCTGTTCTCTTGTGAATGTGAGGTCTTAAGAATACGCAACTATTTTTTCCACAATTCAACATTTAACAAAAAGTGTTAGGAAAAAAAAATCAGGTTCATGAAATCCATATGAATAAAATGCAGGGTGTATTACCCAGTACACATAAAGTCATTCAATAATCAGTTCGTTGTAAATTTTATATACGAATTCCTTTTTTAAGAAAAAAAACAGAAGGAGCCATGTTAATTACGAAAGAGGAGAAAAAACTGCCTTTTTTAAAAAACGAAAGTTGTTTTTGCTCTGCATCGGCGGTCATATTTCATTAATTTATTTAATTTTAGTCACTGCTTCCTATCCTTTTTCTTTCATTGGTTTATACAGTAAGTAAAGACAAACTTTTCATTATACGTCGAAAAAATTGCGATCTAGTGGTAGTATTTTTATTTATAATTTCTTTTCTTTTCTTTTCTTTTTCATTTTATATATCAAAAATCACGTAACTATTATATGATATAAAACCGTAAGATCGTGAGATCATCTTAAATTTTCACATAGTGTGTTTACGCAATAGTGGTCTTTTACCACTTTTGTGTTAGTGCTCTTCATTGGCAAGAGCTGGTAGTGCTACTAGTCGCAAAGAACGTACCACGACTTGACTGAACACTGGCCTAAAGTATGGCCAGTTTTACATACAATATCGTACTCGCCTGCTAAAGTAACATACGTGAATGCACCTGTTTTAAAAGTAAGAAAACCGGAAACAAATATGTATAATAAACAAGCTTAAATAAAAATTAAAAGTTAAGTTTTATGCTTCAATTTCACCTGACCGAACTAGTTGCTTATTATTTCATTTGTTTTTTTTTTCGAAATGATCGGCGCAAGAGTGGAAACCTGTTACGTTGATAGAAATAAACTTAAAAAAAATTGGGTTCGCACAGCTTAAATTTACGTATGTTCGTCTTTCATTAATTGACTGAATTTACTAACGACTTAGTGGAACCTAAAGAAAATATAAATAACAGTAGTGTAAGTCTAGTATTTTATATACTAGACTTACACTACTGTTACATAAACATTTTTTAAAACAAAATAAATAAAAACATCAAACAAAATAGTACATATTTAAAGTAAAATCTTTTAATTCATGCAAATAATAAAACAATAAAACATCTTGAGTTATCAATAGCGATGCGTTAATTTAAATTAGTTATAAAGGAACATAAAATTAAAAGATTGTTAATTGAAAGAAATTAAAGATTTGTACAATTCCCATCAAATCATCATCGACTTGCAGACCGCGACGCATTTTAGCCGGCAGTTAAGTCAGATTCAATGCTGTGACAGAAACAGTGCAGGCAAGACGTGCGCGAAAACCAATTTTTATCATTCCGCAAAACAAAATGCGATCATATTAAAATTTAATTAGTTTTGCTTTATTTAAGTCTAATTCTAATGAGCATTTATCTTCAGTTAATAAAGTGCATATTTAAGGAAAAAACATATTATAAAAAGTGATAGAACATTTGGAAAAATGGACGAAGCGTTCGCACACCTTGAGGGCTCGAAGACGAGGTATAGTAAGAAGGAACTACTGCCTCCTGACGGAGGATGGGGCTACCTCGTGTGTATTGGCGTGGGATTTACTTTTGTAAGTATTTTTATAACTACACGAACTTTAAATTTAAGTAATCCTTTTTCTCCTAGAATTTAACAACTTGTATGTATAAATATTATTGACTAAATATATTCCATGATAACTTTTAGTAATGTTACAACCGACCAGATATCGCTACCAATAATGGTTTCAACGAACTTAATAAAAATAACTTTAAATGTATGTGCTTTATATAAAGAAGCTTTATGATCAAAGATTATAACTTGCATATCTATGAACAGTGCTTTCTCTTGATGCGAGTTATGTATGTACATTACATATTTTTATCGCTTAATAGTACTTATAAGATGATTATTGTGATTACTGAATCTGCTTTTTTTACCTTAGAGTTCGCCAATAATCGGTCAATAATTTGTTAAACTATAACGAATTTAGGTAAAATTGTGTTCTTTAGAAAACAACATGAAAAACAATTACGAATCAAATCATTTAAATTTAAATTATAAAAAATATATAAAGAGGTTCATTTGTCATTCCGTCGCCGTAACAACTTTGTTATGTCAGCTATTTCTCATTTTTTACCATTTTGGCAAGCAGCGATGCTTAAAGTGCCAATAAATTGGGGGTTTAACCTATGTATCCGTTTATTGGTATTATCTTTTGTTTATTTAAATCACCGTCCGCGTGTTTTTTTTATTTGTATTATTATTGGCTCCACACGATTTGTGCATTAGCCATGACAAAGTTTGGCAAACGTTTGATATATAAAGGAACGCGGACTTGCAAAGGGAATAGGATCAAGGGTTAGACAACGTGTTTATTTATTGAATAATTCTACCAATACGTCGATAAAAATATTGGATCACAGATTACTTTCAAATACACTTAGGTCTGTTTACTACTACACATGGTACTGTTTTGAACTATACATTCCTGATAAATGCTGAAAAACCACAAATACATAAGATTTCATATAATATATTTTTACAATGGCATCAAAATGTATGTAAGTATTTATTTAAAAAAAAAACACTTTTAACACGAAACTGATGTAAAACCTATTTTGATATATCGACTAAGATATAAAAACTAAGAAAATAGACATCCTTGAAATATCTTTTGTTTATTATTTCTCAGATTCTTAGATATTTATTACATGTAAGAATTTGTATACTCATTTTATTCAAGTGAAATATTCCTTAGACGTTTTTGGTTGGGGAAAATCTTATAGGTTCGCGTGAACGCCATGCTCTACATGCGTCACCAACTTGCATTATTTTCTTGAATTTAATTTTGAAATTTATTGTTAAGATACAAGGGTATATTTTGTTGACTATTTATTTTTGAACTACTGTCGTGTCTTATCACTTGTTTGAAATTTTCACTACTGTCGGCAGTCCTTATCACTTGCAGTATTTTTTTATAGAAGGTGGCAATTGAGCAGACGAATGCGATGCCTACCTTTAATTGACAAAGGAGGGGATGTACAGAAAAAAGGACATTTCCTTTTCTTCTCCATTCCCCATAAAATCATCTTCCCCTTTCCATACTTTCGTTTTTGGAAAGGGATGGGAAGGGGAAAATTAAGAGTAGAATTAGGGATCCACTACTTCACTCATGAGACGAAACGCAGAAAACCTAATGTTGTTGCTGATTCTACCACCGATAGTAAACTTTTAAACATTAATCGTTGTTAACGTACTATTGAAGGTTTCTCATATATTTTACGAAGATTTTATTTCCGAGGTGTCGGTGTATGTCAAGGTTTTAAGTAATATAAACAATAATGTTTTCTATTCGGTTTGTGTACATACACACACACGATTAATCAACATAATCACCCTTTGAAAAAAAAATAAACAAATAAATATGCGCTCACGCCCGTAACCCAGAGGGGTAAGCAGAGATCATGGATTTCCAGTTGGCGCGATCCTGGCAAACTTCTCTCGCTTGTTCTACATACATACATCTACGCATACATGCTCGTCGGTTATGGGTGCTCCTTATATCGCCCTTTTTAGTAAGCCTCTAATCTGATCGATATAAGTTCTAGGGCGTCCGCTACCAACACTGCCACTCACTTTTGCTACATAAATTTGTTTCGATATTCTGTCTTCATTCATCCTTTCAACATGCCCTTTGAAAAGTGATTAAGTTGATAAATCGTATACATTGGAGGCCGTGTTCACTTACATTTATTTTATGTAAAATTAATACAAATAAAGATGTAGAAATTGTGCACTTCGAATGTCACTTTTGATTGAACGATTAAATAAAAAATAAATATGAACCCAGAAATATAATAAACGAAACGAAAATTTGAAGGACGAAGTTACTGGTGTACCTTTACCTAAGATATAACTCCACATGCATCAGTGGTGCTGAATCAGCAACAATGCACTACGGTGGAGACATCCAGCGGCTTTGGTGCGAACTACTGGGTCCGATCGACTAGGAATGAACAACAACCTCCAAAAAAACTGGCGTGAAGTAGAAATTCACTTTCACACTTTGCAGGTCTGCTGTCACCGCTGTCCTATCACTTTTCTAATGAAATGTGATTCAAGGACATACCCGGATCCAAAATTAAAGATTCCGGGTCCAAAATACAAAATGTAAACTTAATGATGTCATTGTTAGGAATGTGATCTAATTGCTTCGATTAAATTAATTAAGGTATCGTTATCTTTCTATGATAAAGTTAGAACTACGCAGCGGAAGCAGCTCTTGAATTAATGGACTGCCTTGACCGATCTTAACAATTGCCAATTGGTGATGGTTGTGATGATGGTGATGGTGGTCGAGGTGGTCGTTGTCGGTATCGGTGTCGTTGTTCTTGATTAAAAATGCGCATTCTAAGAATTCATTACAAAATATAAACAGTGTGTACATTATAATATAATCAATATTATAACAGTCAAAATATCAGTTGGAAATTCTTAATACTTAATTGTTTGATGCCGCAGCTTACGAGGTCTTAAACAGCCGTCTTTTTTTGTTATTGTTAATTGCCTTGAACACGTGCGTTATTACTTTACCGTTTTTTTAACTTTAAAATTGAATAGCAACAACACCGGGTGAAATGTATACAGATAAAAAAAACTTAAATTGTAATATCAAAATATAATTTTGATACCGATGTCTTATGTTTTCTTTTGTACGGTAAAAACAATTAATGTAAAAAATACGATTTTATTCTGCGAAGTTATTATAGTAATATATTATTTATTTTTTATTTGATTCCATGCGGACGAAGTCGCGAGCAACAGCTAGTCTATACATATTATTTAACATAATATAATCTAAGTCCTCATCAAATAACAGATGAGGGTGTAAATGTGTTATGCCATTTCTTATTCTAACAGCCAGCAGTAGCATCTATTCCAGACATAGTATACGTTCAGCGTTCAGCGTCCTTATTGTCCCTATCTTTCCTACAAAAAAACTCTGCTGAAGTTAAGTTATTTAACATTTTCCTGTTTCAAACATAAAAATCTGCCAAGCTTATTGCCAATGATCGCGCGTTAGCACCATTACATTTTGTTTTAAGAATGCATGGAAATCTCTCTCCCTGCCCTTTTCCCATCTTTTTGTAGTAGTAGATTATCGAAATAATTTACTAATATTTCTTTTAAACCATTCCCGGCCAAGCTTACAGTTGGTTAGAAATGGTTCACGAGTACTCGAGTGGCAGATTCGAATCCACGACCGTTAGGCTATTGGCGCTTTTGAATGCATGGAAATCGGAAAGTACATTTTTTTAGCGGTAATAGATGCTTTACAAGTGACAATAATGTGCACAAACCGGATAACAAACAATTGTTAATACAATATTTAACCTTGACATATAATAGTGCATTGGTGAATGGATTCTCTTCAATTTCGTATTACTTAATTTAAGCAACTAAATACGTACATAAATAAATACGTACATACCTAAATAGTACATATCTCCGGTAGGCGCGATCGGAGCTTATTACCTATACAATAACTTTCAGTTTTATTTTGGGCTTATATACAACCAGGCGTTCCCGCGACTTTGTCCACGTGCAATTCAATTCAAATGTGTTTTTACTTCACAAATTAATAAAAACTTTTGTTTATATTGGTTGACATGCTGACTGAGTTGACTTTAAATTTTTTTTTAAATTACGGTTTAAATAAACAGTTTGTAAATATTTATAAAAATATGACTATTTTTTTATCTTTATAGAGAGTTTTCGTCGTATAAAATGAAAAAAAGCAAAACAACCAACAATAATTTTCAACAGGTGCCTGAAAAAACATTTGTACTGATTCTTATATTTTACATACATTTTACCTGATGTCTTACTATTCAGTTTTAAAGTTGGTTTACGACTAGATGAATGGAAACGTAAGAAGATGATTATAATTGAGACCATCATATTTAAAACGACGCAGGTGTTATGCAAGTTCATTGCAACAACAAAACTACTAGAAATGAAATGGAAGCCTCTTTGTTAACTGATAACCAACAAAAATATTAAATTATATTTAGTATATGGTAACAGTATAGGTAATCGATATTAAGTATGAGTCAATATTTATAATTTATTGATGTCACCCAATGTCTTATTTCTAGATTTAAGATGATTGTCTCAATTGTTTTGATATAAGTTCCGTTAGTTGTCATTTGCATTAGAAATTTTATTTTGACATTATAAACAGCATTTCGATTTTTTTACCTTTTTAGATAAGACATATGACAGATGTGAATGTTTTTGCCAGTGTGAACATATTTAACGTTTTTTTTTGGATCGAACTAATATTACAACATAAAATATCATCTAAATGAGTACATTAAATATATTTTGTATTTTTTTATCAATTACATTAATCCAAATTCTAATAATATTGGGAATAAATCTTTTTAAATTACATTTATAAAACCCAAATTTTATTGAGTCTTCGTGATAATTTCATATTTATAAATTATATTTTTTAAAATATAAATTTACACCTAGTTGAATATCATCTCCAGCTTACAGGCCTAACTGGGGAATGAATGAAAAAAAAATGTAACAGGGTGTGTTATTCTTGTGTACAAAAGTATCTGAAAAAATTAAGGTCATTGGTGCTATCGGTACTTTCATTATTTTTAGGTCTCCGTAAGTAAAGGTGTTTCTGTAGATATTTGTAACACAGCGAAACCTTCACTGTGTAATGAATATCTAAGGTCGCCGAGCAAGATGAATGCATGTGTCATCTATATAAATAAATCGATCGATCTAAAATCGATGTTTGTGTTTGTTTGTCTTCGACACCTAACCTAATCCAATGATCAGATTGTGATGAAACTTTGGTAAGGTGTTCCGAGGACGCCCCCAAAAGGTTTGTGGCCTAAAAAAATATTGGTACGAATAAAAAATGTCTCACGATTTCAATGAATCTTTCATCGCAGTGCTTTGACTTGTTTTAAAAGGCGTAAATAAAATAAAATTAGCTTTATAGATAAAAAGTTATTGTTTTAGTGAAACTTTTACGCAATCCTTTGATATTATTTCAACTATATTTAAAGATACTTCAATAAACAGAATATGCTGGTTGCAACCAGCAATGCATTGCAACACTTTTTTTACTTTACGTGGCTATACAACGCGTGCCAGGTACATGTAGTGTTGAAGAAATGTGCCATGAACGTTTTGTGCATTTACAAGGAGTAGTAAAGGGTAATTATGCCACAACCTGTACGGCGGTGGTCTGAAAAGATTCCGACCTTACCAAGAAGAAAATATAGTCAATAAAAGATCATCTTTGGACAGGCAGACAGGCTCGTTGAAAATTCAGCCATTTTGAATGAGACAGTTCGCTATAGTACAGAGACCAGACAAGATGATTAACGTTCGAAACGACCAAAAACTGCAACCACTGAAGATAAGAATCTGAAAAAAAAGTATATATATCATTAGTACTGTTAAATATGTGTATTACTGCGATCTTTGACCATTGGATCGCGGAACGACCATTAGGGATTTATGAACAAACGATAAAAGAATATGTTTTTGTTGAAAGACAAAAAGAACGTAATGAATTCTATCTGTTACGTCATCATTGCGCAATGTAAAATAATATCTAATTGACTAATACAACAAGACAATTGTTTATTCATTTAATAATGTATCTAACAATCAAAGACATTAACGGTTTTTTTATTGCACCTTTAAAAAAAAGGTAAATGTTAATACATAAAAAACTGGCATGCGAAGTGACACTGCATTAAGTTAAAAAGATTGCTGCTTTGTGGTTAAATTTTATTTAACCGCAAAGCATACATTTCACACACACACATTTCTGTGTTTGAAATTTAAAAAATGACGACTTGTACTATGAAATCGTGTAAAAACTATACCTCAAAGAAAGATTAATATGTACGGACATCACATTTCAGAAGTAATTAATTAATTTTATGGATTTATCCTGAATATTTTATACACAACAAAATGTTATAAGTGTTGTTCGGGCATGTTGAAAGGATGAATGAAGAGAGAATAACGAAACAAATTTATGTTGCAAAAGTGAGTGGCAGTGTTGGTAGGGGACGCCCCAGGAAAACTTATATCGATGAGATTAGCGGTTTACTAAAAAATGGCGATATAAGGAGCACCCATAACCGACGAGCTTGTATGCGTAGATGTATAAATGTAGAAGAAGCAAGAGAGGTGTGCCAGGATCGCGCCAAATGGAAATACATGATCTCTGCCTACCCCTCTGGGTTACGGGCGTGAGCGCATATTTATTTATTAATTGTTGTCAACTACATTACAAAATTATATTAACCCTAAAAATGCAACGAAATATAAAACACGACGGATTAAAAAAGTGTTGTTATGATATGTTTTGTAATTTAATTTCATGTTTATTAGCATTTATATTTATGTATGTATACGCTGGTAAAAATTCGCGCCAAAACTCGACCTTCACTTTTGAACGTTGAATTTGCCTTTTACTGTTGCCTATCTATATAAATAAAGTGTTTGTATATTTGTCCTCTGTGCGTTCCTAAACCATTGAAATCGGTAGGTGTTCTGAGGATGCTCGCAAAGGTTCAAAAAGATGTCAATAATATTGACATACATATTTTAAAAAGAAATGAAATTAAAAACTTTACAGATATTGTAGATATTATTTGGACATATTTGTAGAGACTTATATTAGTTAGATATTATATATAAACAAATATGCAATAACTTTATTTACTTAACGTGGCATCGCAACGCTTACCCGGTGCGAGTTCAATACAAAAATGGTATTTCAAAAAGATGTTTATCGAACAAAAAGTAGATTTGTTGCGTTTGTCATGATACGTCAAGTTACACGCTAGTCCGATTATAAGCTAATGAACTTTACAATCGGACGTGTGAAACATACGTACATGCTGTGTAGTATATTAAACTGGTTTCAGTACATACATACATCGACTCTTAAGTTAAGACCCTATATACTAAGTTAAGTTTTCCCAGTGATAGAACCTGCATGTAGTGAAAGTACCGGATTGATGTACAGCTGCTGTCTTAGACAAACACGCACACGCTGTATTCGTCTTGGCACCTAAACAACATCAATCCACTGGGCAGCACATTTAATATTCTAGAACTTTGTTTATTGAGGAACGTACTGTTAACAGTGGTAGAGCCCGAACAATAATGTTCAGATCTAAAGGATCCTTGAAAATACCTTAAAGATGTTCCTAATGAGTTTTATAATGCTCTCTATCAAGGATTCGTCGCACTTAAATATCAAGACTATCATATTTATAGGTCTAGTAAAAGAATTGCTTCCGTGAATGACGAAATAAAACCGGTAGGACTTCGAATGATTTCTTCTCAGCAATTCCGAAATAATTCATCCTCATGAGGTGCTGTACCTCGCCTTTTATTTGTAACCCATTTAAAGATTATAACTTTAACCCAATTTGAAAATTCGGATATAATTTATATCTACAAAAAAATCGAATAATGGACTCTTATGATTTTAGATCAACATCGTTACATCGATACATTTGTTAGTCTCTATTAACATTCTAATAAACTAGCCATATTCAACTTGTCGACGAAACTTTAAAGAATATAAAGATAATTTTATTTTAGCATAAGTGGGAGAGAACTTATTTAATCTGTACCAGTTTTTTTAGTGATCAGTTACACTCCTTTTCCACTAAGCGACTAGCCGCTCGCGACTTCTATTTCTATGACCAATGTATGTAACATTTACACTGAGACAGCCGCAACTCGGCAATGGAACGCATCGTGAGTAAGTTGGCCTTCGCCGCAGGCGCGGACGGAGTGTTCGACGATAGAAGTCTCGTCATCCGGGAAGTCTGGGACGTGTCTAGTTTTACCATGGTCATGGTGGAACTTACCGAGTGCGATTAATTTGTAGGTGGCGGCGTCTACAACTAACGAATTGGGGTTGGGGACTTGACCCCGCAGTGACTCAGTGGGATCGCAACGCTGATGTGGCGGCG
>JWHW01028771.1:540900-588330 GCA_000931545.1 Papilio glaucus | reverse complement strand
CGGCGGTGGGGCTGCGAGGGGAAGGGGTTAACTCTTCCCCTTGCAGCCGTATTTCGCGAAGTCCCGGCGGCAACGCTGGGACCGCGGGTTCCCTGTCTTTTTCAAAACGGGGGCCACGAGGAGTAAACCTCTATGAAAAAATTAAGGCAACATCAGCGTGGGAGGGCGGGGGCACCCGAAGCTGCATTGCACGGTGTCCTTTCCTAGGAGCGCCCCATACCATCTTTGGGCGCGTCGCCCTTTTAAGGGCGCAGTGCGGAGCGCCATCCCGGGGCGGCCTGTGGGCGTCGCGGTGTCACGTACTTGTCATGCTACCGCGGCGTCCACACAACGGCCAAGAGGGAGCGGTTTTTAGTGGGTACGCTCGCCTCAGTGGGTAAGTCCCACAGACCCCCCTGTTGCCTCAAACACATGCATAAGACGCATTTTCCAAATTTTGAAAAAAAATGATAGTCAGCTCTAAGGTCTCCAAGTTCACGTGTAAATCGACGTTCGATTATGACTATCAACGTGATCTACACGCGTGAATAATTTCTGAATCACCTGAAGTTGTATTTGTTTTGGTTATGTGCGTTGCGTATGTGTTGCGAGATTGATAGCCAGCAATATGGAATTTAATATTCAGAAGTACGGTTTCGTAACAATGAATGTATCCAAAATCAGTAAATACATGTTATTCCTTCGACGTCCATTTTTAAAACTATTTAAATGAGCTATGATACGATTGCGTGCGGCCGGTCGCGCACGCAGTCGCTCCGTCAGACCCAACAACACTTCGGTAGATAACAAGAAGTAACATTGACAAGAGGACAAGCGAGATCTCATAATTCTGTTGACAAATTGTTTCAGAATACAAGCGGGTGTAGGAACCATTGTGATAAAAAAATATTACAACAACCGTTAAGATAAAAAATATTAGACACAATAATGTATCAAATCAATCAAATATATCTTAATAAGTTGACGCTAATATGAGTGAGTATCGAGTGAGTTCGTCTACACCATTCCACTATTGTCGTGAACGTACGTATAAGACTTATCACAATTTGATAATAGTTTTATAATAAAAAAAAACTAGATGTTCCTGTCCAGGTGAATTTTATTATTGCACGACAATAGAACTAAACATAGCAAATGCTTATTTATATAAACAAAAGAAATTAGAATTACAGCATAGATTTCCCTACATAATTATTCTGTTGCCGAACCTGGAGTTATAACCTCATAGTTTATATAACACATATAAATAAAATTCCAATCTTATGCTGAATAATTACTTTTATAACTATCATTTAATGTTGAACTAATTGGGTGCACCTTACATAGTTGTTCCTAAAGTCAATGTCCAATTTTGAGTTTTGGTTAAATTCAGTTAAATAACCAATCTATCTCAAAGTTAATTAGTTTCGTAACTAAGTGTGTAATTATGTTAACGTATTCGTTAAAACTTAAAATATTAAAAATGTACTAATTCAAGATTATGTATATATTTATTCAAGACAAGATATGACAAATATTTTCAATGCCTAAAATTGCTCAAGTTTAATTGAGTTTGGATTGAACAGTCACCTTACACAAGCATTAAAGTCTCTTTATAAAGATTCTACTGCTTGTGTTAGGATTAACGGGGCCTACTCAGACTGGTTTAGTATCAATAAAGGATTAGACAGGTGTCTTTTCAATCTCTTCATGGATGATTGTTTTGTTTATGGATGATTGAAAGCATTGAAAGACGAAGAGTGTGGAGTAAGAATGGGCGAGCTAGTTGTAACATGTTTCTTGTATGCCGATGACCAGGTCGTGTTCGCGTCATCGACGGTGGACTTACAACTTTTGCTGAATGTAGTGAATGATTAATTAAAAGGTAAATGCATGAAGATGAATGTAGATAAGACGAAAGTAATGGTGTTTGAAAGAGAACAGAATAAAGCACTAATTGAAATAAATGTTAACGGTAAAGAAGTGGAACAGGTGGAAGAGTTCGTGTATTTGGGGTGCATGTTTAGTAGCGATGGTAAGCATGTTAAGATTTTGAACGAGTGATGCAGAATATAAAATGAATGGGGCTATAGGTACAGTAGTGAGGCGTAAGAATGTGTCTATGAAGGCTCGTCTGGCAATACACAATACTGTACTAGTCCCCACTTTAATGTATGGAGCTGAGTTTGGCAGGAAAACCATGCTAGGAGAGTTAATGCCGTTGAGATGCGATCCTTAAGAAGTATATTAGGCGTGACATTAAATGATAGGATTAAAAATAGCATTATAAGGGATAAGTGTGGCTTAAATGTGGATGTTGTAACTAGAATTGAGAAAGGTATGGTTTCAAAGGCTTCGGTGGTTCGGGCATGTTGACAGGATGAATGAAAAGAAAATAACGAAACAAATTTATGTAGAAAAAGTGAGTGGCAGTGTTGGTAAGGGACGCCCTGGAAGAACTTATATCGATCAGGTTAGTGGCTTACTAAAATAGGGCGATATAAGGAGCACCCATAACCGACGAGCATGAACGCTTAGAATTAGAATATATTTATTAACGCAGGGCACAGCCAGTATTCAATAGAGTGACAAATGCCTCTTACAGTTCGATAGCTTTTGGTAGATGGTCTTTAAATATCGTCGTTATTGAGATAGAAATGTGATTTCGTGACACCCCGTGTATGGTCTTAATTATTAAATTTGTGACATTTTAGAGGAAGGTATAAAGTATAAACAAATTTTAAAAGAAAACAAAATCGACCTCACACAACTATATTCAGAAACAAACAAATTCACTAAAAATTATACAATAATTTTACGCAATTAAACATAAGAATCAATTCTTGGAGTCGGTGTCAGCCTAGCTACAGACATGTCGTCTGTAACTAGGCTGACACTGTCAACGGGAATTCCCAGACACCGATTTTGAATATAGTTTTTTGAAGTCGGTTTTCTTTTTGTTTAAAATTTGTTTGTTTCTCCATTTTTAGTGAATCCTAAAGTTTCTTAACTGGTTTTGTTTGTCAGGATATGGGTAAACCTACTAAAATTTAAAAACAAACGTAATCACGGTCTTGACTTGGTACAGGATCGTTTATCTAACGATTCGGAGGAGCAACGTGCCTACCGTATTAGCTTAATACAACGTTGTTTTAAAGCAAAACTAGACCACCGCCAATGCAAAGTCAATTAAATAAGCTTTATTAAGAATAACTCAAAAACAACTGGTTAGATCTTGATCATATTTATATGGGAATACATGATAACAAAAAAAATCAATCAAAGAAAAATAATAAACAAAAGTACATAGTAATAAACACATCGCTAAGCCCGGCCGACTACTGCGCGGTTTTTGAAATCACTTGCTTGTTTTTACTCACTTTGTAGTTTAAACTTTTGATATCTTCTAAACTATTAGTCAGAATGATATAGTTCAAGAATTCATACCGAACACGAATAATCGAGTAGTAAGTATCGAGTGTGCGACTTATTTAATTAATGTTTCCTAAGATAAAAATGGTTATTGTGAGACAACTATAGAAGATAGATATACCGGACTTTTATTTAGCTTATATAAAGAGCTACAATTATTTCATACATCATCTTAATGTAAGTCCTAAAGTTTAGCCTACGTAAGCCAAGAAAATAAAATTCAATGTTGTCATATTATGCATTATTAAGAATAACTCAAAAACTACCGGTCGGATCTTGAATTAAAAAAAATGGGACCAATCGACAACCACTATCTCTCGAACAAAAAAAGAATAATCGAAATCGGTTCACCAGGAACGAAGTTCTGAGGTAACAAACATAAAAAAAAACTTTCAGACGAATTGAGAACCTCCTCCTTTTTGAAGTCGGTTAAAAATTATTTTTTTTATATTTTAGCATTACTTATTTTGACATAATATAATTTTCAAATAATTACTACCTCTGACAATCCGTTTAAGGGTACAAAGGCAACGTTCTTTTTACATTTATTTTGAATGCATAAAATAATACTGATACCCTCATAAATTTAAATAAGATGCACTTAAGTGTGAGCTAACAATCTCCCTTAAATTACATTCGTCTATATTCTACCACGTGATGTTTATTTTTACAGGGAATGCAATGTGAACTGGTTTTTATAGCAGCTGTTTGCAATGTTAACAATATGAAGCCACTCGGAGATACGTAAAGATGTCTAATAATGTAACCTACAAAACATTGTAGTTGTAGTACTACCAGGCTTACTTATATCATCATGTAAATTTACTTTTGTTTAAACAAAAATTATAAAACGATAAAACTAACGACTTTTGAGACCAACATAACTCAGTTGTAATTTGGCATTTAAAATTACCATGTTTTCAGAAAAAATAGATCCCCAAATCCTTAGTTCCATAAGTACATAATTAGCTCCGAGCAATTATAGTTCATACTAGCTATTGCCCGCGACTTCGTCCGCGTGGAATAAAAGTTTATAATCGTAGTTTTTACTTTAATTGTTTATATGTATAGAGCTACATTTCACCCGGTGTTGTTGCTATTCAATTTAAAAGTTAAAAAAGTGGTATTAACAATAACAAAAACATCGTAAGATGCGGCCAACTGATATTTTGAGTGTTATAATCGTACTAATTTTATAAATATGAAAATTTTTATGTATGGATGTAAGGATGTATAGATATAAGGATATAATGATGTTTGAAAAAACTACCTACCGTCACCATCACCACCACCATCATCACCAATGGCACCACCGTCACCACCACCAACCCTACCAAAAATCGTCTAATGCGGTTTAAGATGTTATCAGTTCACTAAGCATGTTGCTGACGCATGTCGATCTCGCAAACCTATAAGATCTAACGCAGCTTAGAAGTTTGCACTTCAATAAAGTTAAAAAGTATCTTTTTTATTATTTTACTGCCTTAAAGCAACCTTAGTGCCATTGCAGGTAGCGGGCGGCGCTTTCGATATAGCGACGCGTAATTTTGTTCACAATTTAGATGGTTTTTAACTTTTTGCGCGAGACCCTAATTCTTTTGTTTAAATCAAAGTAGCCTATTTTAATCCTTGCAATATTACCTATCTTTTAGTAAAAGTCCCATCCAAATCGCTTCAGTCGTTTCGGAGATTACCTGAAATAACCGGACAGACAGACAGACAAAAATCTTAAAAATTGTATTTTTGTTATGAGTACCGCATATACATCATTGTATTGGGTATGGGAATTTAATTTTGATATTACACTTCAATTTTATTTGTCTGTATATAGAATAGATAAGTTCATTATAAACTCTACTGTAAACAACATAGGTGCACATAATAATAGTTATCTTTTACAACATATATAACACATGTATACTTATCATCACAAAGCCTACATGCACCTACATCACATATTTACTAAATGAATTTGTGCCCTCCTTTCTACGGGAATCAGAAATTCTTCCATTTCGCTCTATCAACTTGTATCGGTGGATACCGTGTAAAATATCATACAATTTATATAACTGTCATATGATCAAGTTGAAGTTAAGTTAATAAATGATAAACCTTATTATAGATTACTAAAGTAATACTAAAGTATATGTTAAACTTAACATTCAATTGTAAAGATTAAAGTCAATAATAAAATTAACAAAAATTATTGAAGCAGAGTTGAACTCCTTGGTAGTAATAAAATAATAACGTTCTACGTATTTTAAAATCACGCCATACTGGTTTTGAGAGATTCTTACGGATGTGTTAGGCAGATTTTACCCTCCTGAAATATTTTTTAAAGGCAAACAATATTATTGGCAATCATTTAGAAGCTGTGGGAAGCTTAGCTGGACGACCGATTTACAATTGACCGTTGTAGATTTGAATGTCAAATGTATAACGTTTCACTGAACGTAGAATTGATAAGGTTCATATTGTTCAAATATTGTCAGAGCAGTGGTGGAAAATCAGCGTAGCATCCGGAGTCACGTAAAACGACAACAGCGCATATATGTTGCATGCATGCACCTAGGAATTTCCCGCCTCCAAGAATCTTGCTAGCAGCTAATTCCTAGCCTTTTTTGCTCGACTGGACCATCAGGGCACATATTTTTTGCGTGTATGCAATAATGTCAGTTCCATTGTGGCCTTTCTAGTTGGCTTGATATATTTTAAGATTTTTTTTAGGTATTTACGTTTTTCAAACTTAATGTTACGTAATGCTTCCATATATTTACGCGAAACCTACACATTGAAATTTCCATTTCCAAGATTCTAGACTACAACCATTCTCGACTTTTACATCGATATTGGAAAACTACAAATTCACTAAGGTTCTTTGCCTATACATTAAGGGTTGAGCTCCTTTTGTCGCACAATATCCAAATACTCTTCCACGATCCCGGTCGGAAAATCATGATATTTTTAGTAGAAACCTCTTAATCGCTCCCCGCACTTTCAACGAGACAAGTCGCTTTCAGCTCGAAAAGTATATTATTCATATTGGATGTACAAACATGATTTTATATCCTGCACATGGCGAGCATATATGGTTGAACATGTAAAACAAAGCTATAGAATTAGGTTGTGTTTTATGTTAATAATGAACATTAACACATTTCGGAATTCGTTTTAAAACCATAGAATAAATAACCGAACTAGTAAACTCTTTGGAACCGGAAAATTATCAAGGAGCTAAAATATTCACATGACACGTAAATGTCGTTACATATTGTAATAAATTTACCACGTGCCGAAATATAAAATAAAATATTTTTATTACTATTATAATGGGTCACATGACGATCATATTAATATTCATTAAATACTTGGGTATATCATAAAATAAAATAAGGATTTAATTTAATTTATAAAATTTTTGAGCGCGATATATTTAAAGGTTAATTGACTTATATATGTATTTTCTATGACATTCGGACTCTACATCTCTATAAGCATACATTGAAACAAAAGTATCAGAATTTCACTAAAGATACTTTTATTACATTGACAGTGCATTCGGTCTTTTGATTGTTGCAGTGGCAACTTAAATTAGCTGTACGTATTTGCCCGCTTCTACGATATAAAGTGATCTCTTATGAAGTTACACACAGATCTGTTTATCTACACCGATGTGCCAATTTTCTACGTATTTGCAGTATTTGCTGTTTGTATATATCATATCAAATTCCAACATTTATATGTGTACCTACAAAACAGTTACACTAACGTCAATAAATGTTTTAAGGCCATTTCAAAGTAATTTTTTTAATCAATGCCGCTTAGCCACTTTACAGGTTTTTAAGATGACCTTAGAATAAATTTATTGGTTAAAATAAAAATATTTAAAAGAACGTACCCAACTATCACGGAAAGTTGCTACAATATTTATAATAGGTTCACACTTCCGATTCCGCGATGTCTTATCAATAAAATACCACTATATTTATATAAGTAATAATGTTTTGTAAAATGGCACCAGCGAAGGACTCACTTTAAATATAAAACCCAAACGGAGTCGAAACTAAGAAGCAGTGATCACAAATATTCATCTGGCACATTTCTGACGCACCTCACTATCTACATTTATATCTTAAAATACGCCAAATATTGATTTCACTCTTAACTGACGATAATGTAGACGAATATAATTTTGTCGGTAATGTACTCCGAATCAGGTCGACCTACCCTATGGCATCATAATATAAGAATTCTGCCACTCACTTTTACAATAACAGTAATTATAGAATACCCACTTATAACGAAAAATGTAATAATGTATTTTAACCATTTTAAAAATTACTTTTAAAAATAATTGATATATTCATCGAAAACAAGTTGTTGTTGTTCATATAATGACGCTCTATGAACATCTTCTCATAGCTAATGTACGTGTGACCTTTAATAGAAAATTGTAAAAAAAATAACGTTGAGCTTCTCGACTTGTAACTTCACAATATTTGTTTTAGTGCAAATGCAAATTTATCTGTAAAATCGTCCACAGGATAGTTTATTCTGCAATAATTAATTAATATTATATTACCCAATAATCTACTATATAGGTACGTTATTCTAACACCGAGATACACCATAGGAAACAATATATTGTGTGTTATTATGTTTCATTTATTAATGTTTTCAGATTATAATTAAGTAATAATTTTAACTTGCAGATGCTGGGATTTGGTTCATCCAATGCTTTCGGGATTTTGTTCAACGATTTCTTTATCGAACAAGACGGTGCCAGCGGCCTTCCTTTGGTTATAGGCGTTTACAATGGAGCTCTTTCGATATCTGGTACGACTTGTTAAGACAATCTTATATATAATAAGTAAATTGTTCATTATAGATGACAGCAATCATAGTCCGCCAGCCAAAAAACGAATAAAAATATTATATAATTGTACAAACATATTTATTACATAGTAATCAAATCAGAAATTTCAACTCACTCAGCGGTGCGGAAATTTGTTTTTATTTTCTTGTAGACTTGTCTGCTTAAACTCCGAGTGTACAATAAATAAAATAAATAAATATACATATAGTCACGCCCGTAACCCAGAGGGATAGGCAGAGTACATGGATTTTCAATCGTCGCGATCCTGGCACACCTCTCTCGCTTCTTCTACGCATACATGCTCGGTTACGGGTACTCCTTGTATCGCCCTTTTGCGGTAAGCAACTAATCTGATCGATATAAATTCTCCCCGGGCGTCCCCTACCAACACTGCCAATCGTTTTTCTCTTTTCCCTCATTCTTTCAACATGTCTGAACCGAAGCATACATTTCTCAATTCTAGTTACAACATCTAATTTTAAGCCACGCTTTTTTTTTGCTATTACGCTATATTTATTGTTCCTGCCAAACCCAGCTCTCACATTCATACATTAAAATGGGGACTAGTACAACATTGTGTATTGCCAGACGAGCCTTCGTAGACACATTCTGAGTCCCCACTACTGTGCCTATAGTTCCATTCAATTGATTTCCCGCATTCCCTCGTCATTCAAAATCTTTAACATACCTACCAACTCTACTAAACAAACACCTCAAATACACTAACTGATTCAAATGTTTTACTTCTTCACCGTTAACATTTATTTCAATTACTGTCTTACTTTGTTCTCTTTCAAACACCATTACTTTCGCCTTATCTACATTCATCTTCGTACCTTTACCTTCTCACAAATAATTCACTACATTCAGCATAAGTTGTAAGTCCACCGCCGATAACGCAAACACGACCTGGTCATACAAGAGACATTTTGAAACTAGCTCACCCATTCTTAATCCACAATCTTCATCCTTCAAAGCTTTCAAACAATCATCCATAAAGAGATTGAACAGCCACGAGGAGCATCCCCACGCAACCTTTCCTTACACCTTTATGGATGCTAAATCAGTCTGAGTAGGCCCCATTAATCATAACACAAGTACTATAATCTTTATAAAAAGACTTAAACGCTTGTATTAGATCACTGTTCAATCTCTTCATCTTCAAAACTTTATCATATGCCTTTTCTAAACCTACGAAGGCGGTGATTTTTTTATCGTTTACAGCCAGAAAGTTTGCTTTAATCATACGTGAAGAGTAACCAACATGGGTTTATATGAGTTGGCGCTTTTGATAAAGTACCACATGCCGTAGTAATAAATAAATTAAACGGTTATGGTATGGCAGGGTCTGTTTTGAACTGGCTAAACTCGTATCTTAAAAATAGAAATTTTTATGTTGTTCCCAGCTTTTTCAAACCAGCTTCATATAAAATAGGCTCAGGCGTGCCGCAAGGTTTCTATCAGTCCACTGTTGTTTAACATTTTTATAAATGACATTTCCCAGTACCTGAAATACTCAACACCATATTATACCTCGATTACTTGAAAATTTCAAAGCAACTGAGTCAATAAAAGATGCTCCATACAAATCTGATTTAAACAGCTTAGATTATTGGCGTTAGATGAAGGCAACTAAAAAATGTTTCAAAAAAAGGATACAAAATACACGGGGTATTTGTAGAAGAGGTTGACGTAATTAAATATTTGGGGGTTCTTTTAGACAATAAGCTTACTTTTATTTCTCATATAGACGCGCCAGTAAAACTGAATAATAAAAACTTGGGTTTTGTTATCTATTATTTTGTGTGTTATTGTTTTTTCGATATATTCGAAAGTTTCGAAAACATAAAGCTAAATTCAATTTGCAGGCTTGGTTACTTCTATACAACTATACTGTTTCAACAATTAATACTTTAGCATAAAGTTTTCTCACAATTCTGAGAAGGCTGAATCCTCAGTAATTTTTGCAATCACGCTATGAACCCTTTCCTCTATATAATGGAACGATAATCCAACCTGTATTGAAAAAGACCGACAACAGGCTGGCAACTTAACCCTCTCCAGCTCTCAGCATTTCAAGGGAAAAGCTGTCATACCCAGGTGCTATAGCCAATTTTATTCTTTTCATCGCAATCAAAATCTCATTCAAACTGACTCACTTTCCGACTCCTTTTCTTCATGATTATCTGCCGTGTTTGATACAAATGGCTTCTCAGAAACAAAATATTGATATTCCTTCCTTCTCTTCAGAATTGCTGCTTCATCATAGAGAATGTCCCTATTCTCATCATGACAAATATTCATTCTCGTTTGTACTGACTTTCCTCTGGCATTTTTGACAAATTTTCAAAACATTCTTATATTTGCTTGGAAGTCATCCGACAATATTTTTTCTTCCTTAATTCGTTCTATTCACTACCTCTTTCTATCTTTCACAAACAACGGAATCTTAACTCAATCCTTTGGATATCTTCATTCGTACAGTCTGATTTCCTAGCTTTTGCTATTAGTTAATCGAGCCACGCTTTCTTCTTCACTTCCATTCGAACTTCTCTTTCCCACCACACCGCTACTTTCAGATACTTGATGGCGTCAACGCTTGAACATATCCTTGATTCGAATCACTAGATAATGGTCAGTTCCAACGTTGGAATCCCGATAAGCCTTCGTATCTACTACCGCGCTTTTCAGTCTTTCATAGACAATTACAAAAACTGTCTTGCCCGTGTATACATATCAATCTTCTTGTGACAGAATAGGGTATGTCACTAAAAAATTCTTTTCCACACACCGCGAAAAGACTTTGGCTATGACACATCCATCGCCATACGCCCCGAGTACATTCTCATACCCTGTTCTTTTTACAGCAACCCTTCCATTAATATCTAACAAAATTATTCTTCCATTTATTCTAACATTATCTAAGGTTACGTTCACATTCTCCTTAAACGTCTGTCGGATATTAGCGGAATTAGACATGTCTGGAGCATAAGCTCCCACAACAAACAGCCTTTTTAACCCCACTTTTAACAGTAGCCAGAGAAGTCTTGGATTCGTGCACTCAAAATCTATCACAAATTTACTCATCCTTTCAAAAAAAAAAATCCATACACCCTGACTTGCTCTCTCGCACTCGTCAACACCTGACCAGTATGAGATATTCGTGCCATGTATGGTAAAATCCTTTCCATTTTTATTCCTCTCACTTACACATAATACGTATCTTCGGATTTATCAAGTCATGCACTTCATCTGCTTTCACACGCATTCGTTCACAAACGTTCAGAGTTGCTAAACGGGCCTTCACAATCCACTTATCGTCCCTCCAGGCGACAGAGCGTGGCGGGTGGAGAGCTGCGTCGCCGACTTGTCTCCCGGAGATCATTATATTTATATTATTATAGAAAACTTAACATTATTTAAACAATATTGTAATTAAACATTTAAAAGACGCATATATAAAAATCACAATAAAAATAGAAAAAAAAGAAATATAAAAATAGTGTAAAGGCGAACGTCTGCATCACTGCGTTTAAAGCAACAATACCACTCAACAAGTTCACAAAAACATATTTGTTGACTTTTAAAAATCCTATTTGAAGGGTAAAAGTGCGAATATGACTTAAAAGTGTGAATGTAAATTTCCCGGATTAAATTTGTAAAAGCCGAATTTGATTTGCAAAGGTCCTAATTTGAATTTAAGAACCTATAATATAAAATAGTATGTAAATATAAAAATGTATTTGACGCAATGCACAAGGTGTACATACAAAATAGGCGAGTCACTTCTAAGTATCACTATTAAATTCCGTTGAGTGGATTAAAAAATAATATGACATTCATATAGTCACAAATTCTTATTGTCAAGAACGTGATTACTCCATTTTTCTGTCAATAACTACTACCCCTTCCGGTTCTGTACCAAAATGATGTAAGAACGCAAATCCATCTAAGATGTTATTTTCATAATAAATTTACATCATAAGGCAATATTCGTTTAACAATTCTAATAACGAAGCCTTTAAGTAATGGAAAAATAATAAAAAATACATAATAAATACACTTTTGCATATGAATCTATTCATATGCAGATTTCTTATCGCCCTAGTCTTATGTACATACATACATATGTCGTAGTAGTTGAAACTTCGTTTGTGAACTTTTTGAATCGAACTTTCCGGTTTAAAATCAATAAGCCAATAAATAATTAATCGCCGTCCTAAATAAAAGTCATTAAAATATTATTTGCATATGCAAACTAAACTTTAATGATATTATATTCAGCAAAAAAGATTTAGACGGACTAATATGATTACCAAACAGCTACATAGAGGTCGTTAACATGTTAACAAAAATACGTACTTCTAATGTTTCACCGCGAGTCGCTATGTGAAATTTTAGTGCGTCTCGTATTACTAGCGACGCTAGACTCGGCTCAAGTTTCTGTCCCCAATTAACAATGAATCTATTAGCTTAATATAAATCGGTTAATAGGCAGATATCATTGGATACAGAGACCGATTGCCATTCAGGGCCTGAGCCTAAGCAGTTTGCATCGCTCAGCAATTAGTTCATATTGATTTGACCGATATTCAAAGGGAAATAAAGCACAATTCATTTCCGTATATAGGGTATATTTTTGTGATAGACGTCATATAAAAACAAAATTAAAATGTTTTTATAGTCTGTGAAAAATTTCAAAGATAATTATTAGGTGGCTCTTTCAAATTTGAATAACATAGATATTCTCCGACTGTGATGTGATATACTCAATTTATTATATGGATGTTTAACATTTTAAAATACTTAAATTAAAGTTTATTCAAATTGTGTCGTTACAAAAATTAACTCAAAGCAACCAAATTTCGTCTAGACGTGGTTGTTTAAGTTAATATTGCTTGATGCTCATAATGTTGCTTGTTAGTTTGTGTTATAAATACCTGATATAGTATGACTACATAGTATATCCTTATCTTATCATAGGTAAATTAAACAAGTTAAATTCAAAGAGATAATAAATTGTTGCAAACGTTCATACATATAGTTTGCTTTGTATACACGATTTATATGGATTTAACGTTGCACGCATAAACGGTGCATTGTTCTTGCATTAAAAGATTATACTAGTCGACTTCGTTCACAATAACGCCACGATCCAAGTTAACCAATTAAACTTCACAACAAATAAATATATGTAGAACGTATGTATTTGGATTATAGCCCTTTTGAGTTGCCAAAGGTCTTTTTTATTAAACAAAACATCACACAAACACAGCCTTCGTACAAAATGAAAAATTAAGCTAATGAACTCGAAATGGAATCATCTAATTTATATTGCTTTCTAGTCGCTTTTTGCTCTTGCGATCGACCTCTATTTTCTCTTATGTATTGTTTGATATAGAAAATATACGTTTTTGCACATCGAGTTATAAAATAAACATTGCAATATCAAATATATACTCCGCGATTGCTCAATACTTAGTGCGGTATAGACAGCGGTTAACCATTATTACCATTATAATGCCTTGTGTAGTCTAACCACGTGTCGCGATTTTATAGCTCCAAATTATTATTATTTTTTAACATACTTTTTTTGAGTGCACGAAAACGTCGTAATATTTTCTGTTTCTCGACCGATTTGGTTGTCTGTTCACTCAACTGGTAGGCCAACTAGTCGTTTCACTAATTGATCGACTAGTCGCTCGAATGATCAGTTGACTAATCGCTCAACTGACCGATTGACTGGTAGCTCGCCTGTTCGCTTCAGTGAACTCTACTCAACTAGTTACTCGATTGATCAGTCGATTGGTCGGACGACTAGTGGTTCGGCTGGTCGCTCAACTAATCGTTCGATTTATCGAGTGACTGGTCGTTCTATTCATCGGTCGAATTGTCGCTTTGTCAGATTCGATTGAAATGCAAAGCTAAGCATGTTAAAATATAGTTTTTGATTTGTAGTGCTAACAGGTTATGAGTTCATATATGATTAAAACTTGATGATGTTTAAGTAAAAAATAAAGTCGAAAATACAACGGATGATTCGAGAGAAAGGAGGTTGCGCCCCGTTCCTTTGGCTCGTCTTGGCAGGAGCACTACCGTGTCCCAAGATTTGGATGACTAAAATTTAAGACCCTTTTTCCAAAACCTCCAACGTTTATATAAAGGGTCTAAGAGCTATTTTACTTTCCCTTTTTAGGTTTTCTGAGCGGGATAGCATTGAAAAAGTATTCCTTTCGACAAGTTGGTCTACTCGGTGCCGGATTATTCATACTGGGCGATGTTCTTACCATATTTGTTAATAGAACCTATCAATTGGTCTTCACTTTTGGAGTAATTAGAGGTAACTGGTGATTTCATGTATTGTAATTAATTCTCTATATTCGTGCATTATACTGTCAAGCTCATAATAACGTTTTTTTAAATGCTTCATTCAAAAGTGATAATATAATACATTCACTCTATATTATCACTTTGAAAAACAATAATCTATGAAACTTTTATTCAATTCTTTGTACAAAAATGATCTAACCAGACTACATTTTACATACAGTCGGACACCTCAGTCCTACCGTGACTATAAAGTACTCGAAACGAGTCGGCAACAAAAACTTAAAATAAACGCAATGAAACAGGTAAAGTTAGTTTTATTCCAATATATTTTTGTAAATCAGATTGTAATGTTCCAGCAAAATTCCCCCTGTGCAACTCAAACGTGTATACAACTTTTTATATAACAAAGTTCAGTCACCCACTCAAATAATTGAATATGCTTTAACAAGTATGATAAAAACAAGAATTCGAGATTTAAATATTCGGGAAATAAATATTGATATCTTAGAGTATTTCATAATCATGTTCTTATACCTATATATTTCGTGATGACTGCTATAATAGATTATCAACAGTTTCATAAAGTAAATGACTTGAAGTATACCTTAGTTTCCGTATCTCTAATAGCGCCCGCGTATTTACGATTTCCGTTAGATTTGTGGATATAAATAAAAGTTTGATAGGTTATTGTGATTTCGTGGAAGGTAACAAACCAGCAGGCGCTACATCTGTTGTTAAGTGACTGCTACATACATAGGCATCTGCTACAAGGTAATAAGTTGTAGATGTGTTGCCTACCTTCAATAGACAAAGGAGATAAACAGAAAACCAAAATATTTCTTTTTCATATCCATACCCGCCTCCATCAAATCCTATTCCCCTTCCCATCCTTTTCTTATTAGAAACTCAGTCACTCCTCACTCATCAGACGAATCACAGAAATACTTCTACTTCACGCATGCCTTCTGTGAGGTCGTAGTATTTCATAGGTTGAGCCGGCCTATTCGTGATAGATGTTGTCGAGGGCTCTACCACTGTTAAAAGATGAAAACTATTAAAGGAATATTTGATTTTTTGTCTATGTTTCAGGAGCAGGGTTTGGCGTGATGATTCCTGTAAGTTTTACAGCGTTCAACTGCTATTTCACGAAAAAGCGGACCGCAATGATGAGCGCCAATCAGACCATGAGCAGTCTTGCTTCCATAACGTTTCCCATTCTAGTCACGTTCCTCCTCGCTGAGTACGGCTTCCGATGGACCCTCGCTCTGATCATGGCTGTAGACCTGCATCTGTTATTCGCGATGTTGGTCATGCACCCAGTAGAATGGCACATGATCAAATCTGTGGATTGTCAAAAAAAAGGTAACATTCCATTAAAATTCTTGTGTTTTATGTTTAATGTGTAAAAATTTAAACTTGTGAATCCAAAAATCCAAATAAATTTGCCTATGTGTGTTTAAATGTTTTACGTGTATTAATTTACATTTGTATTAAGTATAGCAATTCTAATGTCTGTCTGTCTAACAATGCTTTATCGAGATGTGTACTTTCTGCATTTACAAACATCATGTACTAGTAGGATATCTGTTAATTTGTTTGTTCGATATGTTTCTCATTAACCCACCATCCAACACTACAATAACCTTTCAGACCCTTTAAATTGTGATGTCCTCGACGGTAAAGCTTTTAAACTAGAAAACTATGATGAAACTATCGTCAAAATGTTGCCAGGTGATGACGGTGTAGTAGAACTAAAAGAAGCGACGACGCCGAATAGACACGAATCAATTCAAAAAAGTATAATGTAAGTTTTCCCTTTTTAGATAAATCGAATTTATTTAATGCGCTAGTCTATAAAGTTTTATAGTAAATGTTACTAATTTATGATAATGATCACTTAAAATTCCAAAACAGGTTGTGTAATCTTTTTTTTTAGAAATACTTGTCTCATTTTTTCCTACAAATGACACACAGTTTTTTATTTTATAATTTGGTTGATAGCTTTTGAACTATTTGTGACGAGTTCAATATCTCAAGATTGTGAGTAAATCATTAGTTAAGTTAGTTTCAAATTATCATTCACTAATTATTTCGCAAGAGATTTTCGCCGATGTATCCCTTTTGCCGCTTTCTCGTAATATACTATATATTAATTCTTTTGATAAAATACTTATTTTTACAGTATATTAATGCATTATTAATATTATTATATTATTAATAACAATTTAATTAACATTTATAATTAGTCTTAGTAAAAAGTTGAAGTTTGAAGTTTTTATAAAGTAGGTGGCACGCGTTTCTTATCTACCATTGACAAAGAATGTTTGCTAACGGTATCCGAGATGACAATGAACAAAGCTTATATAAAATATACATCATTTGTTTCAGAAAAATTGTATACGATAACGTCGAGCTGGATTTATTAAAAGATCCGAGATTTGTAAGTACGCTGGTTGGGTTAGGCTTCGCCTTCGTGTCCGACGTAACGTATCTAGCAATGGAACCAATGTTATTATTTTCCTACGGATATACCAAGGTAAAAAAACATTTTCAATCAGAGAATAAGCTCCGAGGTTTATAATGTCCTATCCCAGATTATATATATATATTACAGTTAATCGATATTAGCTTGTCACTAAACTGATGAGAAAAGCCATTTGTAAAAAAACTATCATGCGAGTTTGCAAAAAATACTCCACGGTTGTGAATTTTGAATCGAATAATTTGAATAACTGAATAGTTAACTACGCCTTATCTGCTTTGAATCTAATGATTGCATATTCACATAAAAAATTGTACAAGAAATACGATAGCTTTTTTACCTTCAGAATATTCGTCGTGTGATAAATTTTACATTTTTTTCGAACAGACGTCAATTTTATAATTTTACATAGCCAAAGCCGCCGTCGTGTTTCCTACGTCATCAAGGTCACATATACTACGTAACCTTCACCAAATAAACATATGTTTTTTTTTATAGTCCCTGATGGCCTTAATCTTTCACCACTATTAATATTACAAAAACAGAAGAATTTCTAATATTTTTCTCGGGATTTCAAAATTAATCTATTTATATTTTTAATTTTAGATGCAAGTTGCTACTTGTGTAATGGCGGGTGCTATAGCTGATCTAATTGCAAGATTTTCATTGGCCATATTTACATATTTTTACACAGTCGACAGCCGTAAAATTTTCTTTGTTGGAACATGCCTGACGATATTCCTGCGAATAGGTAATGTGTACATATGTAAATAATTGGACAAAAGCACTGTAGAACCTAGTTTGAGCAACGTTTGTTTAATCTTACGATGGCAAAAAGTCATATACTTTTTATAAAGACCTACAGATTAATTAGATTTAGATTCGTAAATTAATCGTCACAATTTAACAATGAGAGGTACAAAGTAAAAATAATAAGTTAAAAATTATAATACAAGTTGGGATACAAAATCAAGTAACTTAAGTTCAAGGATGAAATACTTTTTTCTTTCAATACTGAACTACATATTTTAACGCAGAGATTCCCAAACCCACCCGTGCGACCGAATATTTAGTGAGCCCTGATGTAGAACCGACCGAGACGGGCGCGTCCCACATTTGACTGATGGACGGCAGTGTCTCCTCTAGTACCTTCTAGTTTATGGTTATATCTATCAAATTTTCTAAAACAACCAAGAGGTGGGAAATTGTTTTAGATGGGACTGAACTCAGTCAACTTTGGGAACCACTATTCTACCGCCTTAGTCTTAAAATATCAGATGACTCCTGATGCCTGTGCTGCGGTACATCATAGTTTCTTGGTCTATATCCCCGTGACCCTTACTAAGTTGTTAGTAGAGACTGAGAATTATTAACACGTTTTCTGCACTGAACTATAAATGTTTTACTACGCTTTTATACACTATAAAAATAGATACAAAATAAATTAAATAGCTACACTTCCACAAATAAAATTCTTAAAATAATCTCATAATCCATCCACATGTGACGCTTCGCAAAGCCGATATTTTTAGATCCTAATTTAAATAAATAAGCCACTACCAAATTTAAATTAATCCACAAGAATGTGGATTAAAATGTAAATTGTTCTTAATGTTCTTTAATTTTTATCTAAATTATCTTAGATGTAACTATTATTTAATGTAATCTACGAATGTTAATGTACGTATACATTTATTATATTACTTATTCAAAACGTTACACTTCACTCGTATAAGAAACTAAAAGTAATAAATTAAGCTAAAAGCTTTATTTTTTTAATCTATGTAGATAAACAATATAACTTAATGTTATTATTATAAAGCCAATTGAACGCCTGCATTGAATATTTTGATAATAATTAAGATTATTTTGTTATTAGTATGGTAATCGCAACGCAAAGTTCACTGAATGGGTCTTTCATTCTCATGGCAATGGACCGATCTTTGTAGCGATTAATGGAGAAGATGCAGGTCTGTTGCCGGCTGATGACGAAGACGATATTATTTACCGTATATTTGTGTCCTAGTAATTTATTTTCCTTGCAGATTATAATTCTAAAATACGGTTCCTACTTGGTTTGTTTTGATTATTAACATGTTGATTTTTTCCAGCGTTGGTGTGTTCGAGTGAGATATTATATGTGTTCACCGTAACGGTCATATCAGGCCTGATTCGATGCTCAGTCCAGGTGTTGTTCCCGTTGGTACTGGTGACCGCAGCCCCAGACAGGTTTCCAGCCGCGTTGGCACTCCATATCATATTCTCAGGATTTTTGATGCTCATCGCTGATCCTTTGATTGGTAAGATAAAAAAAAAGTTTGTTTCAATTTGAATAGTCTAAGATATTGTTTAGTGTTATTTGGTTTCACTTATCATTTACTCCTAATTTATCACCTTGTCGAATCAAATAGTTTTACTCAATTTGTCTAACGATATCTGTTCTCAAATTTGGGACTTAAAACATTAATGCCACATCTATAAGAAGTCGCAATCACTACAAAGCTCACGTCTGTTGTGTTAACGATTTGTTATCTTAATTCTTCTAATGCACTTGACAACGCTCACGCCTTGCCAGAGCGGTATTAGGTTCATAAATTCATAAAGGTGTTAAATAAATTCCTAATAGAAAAATGCGTTGGCCATTTTTCACTCATGAATGAATAATTTAAAAAATATATTGTAGATTTGAATTGCTGCACGTTTGAGACCGCACAGAGTCGAAAGCATAGAAGCTGGCTTATAGTAGCGGTTGAAAATAATCCGTTAATAAATAAATATATATAAATAAATTATAATTGAGATTACTTGTTATCTGAAAGATATATGTTGTATATCTTCAATGTATAAATTTATAAACACAAGATATATAATAGGTAAAAATATACATAAAAGCCAGTCAGACGGGATTCCCGTGGCGGGGAAGAGCAAACAGCCGATTGTTCGGGAGAAAGGGAAATAAACCGGCTAACTTTTTGCGCGTCGTTTTTTATTATTCCACCTATTTATTGGCGAAAGCAAAATACGAATGGTGGGTCTGTAAACTGTACTTGATTTAAATGAATTGACAATTTATATAACTATAATTTGTTCCAGGTTTGATCTACGAAGCTACGGGCACCTACCTTTACTGCTTCTTGGCTATGAGTCTGTGTTGTCTCATTTGCGTAGTGCTATGGGGTATAGAGTATATTGTATATCGTAAAAAAACTAGTTAAATTTTATTAATACATAAATAGATTATGAAAAACACTCATCTATTTTGTCTAATTAACGTATAGTTAGACAAAATCGATGAGAAATAAATGTTTTCTATTTTAATTATAAGTACAAATTGTTATAGAAAGTTGCTTTTATTCAGCATTACTTTTATGAAATAAGTGTTTATTCAGCGTTCCATATACCTATTTTGTAAAGAAATGTTTTTAATATTTAAGACGTACACCGTTATCATACGCCAGCGTTCTGTTGGTGTGAGTAAGCTTTTACTAGTGTAGGTAAAAAAATATTGAGGCCAATAGATTTCGTCATACATTAAATAGAATATTTTTTTGCATATTATTAATTTGTGTAATGAAATCATTTGCATTTAATGTTCCTAACATGTATGTTGTAATATCTAGTAGTTACTTACAGTAGCCTTTTTCATGTTGTGTTAATTTTCATCAAAACCTTTTGTTAATTATAATAAGGTAAAATAATGAAAAAAATAGTCAATCCAATAGGCATCGTTCTAAAGAATGTTTTTTTTTAACCGTCGCAGTAATACTTCTTACGAAATGCATAAATATGTATATACTACTTATTAGTATGAAAACAGAACTGAATTCTAAAAAATACTGTTTTTATGGAAAAAAAGTGGCAAAGGAGCAAATAGGTCACCTGATGTTAAGTACCCGCTTCCCGTAGGCATCCGCAATAAGCAATTGAGTTGCAAATGCGTTGCCTACCTATAATAGACAGAGGAGATAGAGATAGAGAGATGGGATAGACAAGAATACTGATATTTCCTTTTCCCTACAAATCCCCTTCCCATACTATCCTATTAGGAAAGGACGGGAAGGGAAGAGTACTGAAATTGGGCCTCCGGCACCTCACTCATTTAACGAAACGCAGAAGCATACTTCTACTTCACGCTAGTCTTCTGTGAGCTCGTGGTGTTTCACCGGTAGAGCCGGCCCATTCGTACAACAGATGTTGTTGCGGGCTCTATATGTATATTCAAAACTTTTATGACGCCATAATAAAAATAATATATCTACCGCAACAAAAATGTCAACATAGATGTGTATGTGTATCATTGTATACCTTAAGACTTTATATCACGTATGGTGTTATGGGTGCACATGAGAATTGGCTCGCTTGAAATGCGACGCCCCCGCCGCGATCGTGTCGCCTCTTTTAACAAAACCATCGTCATTCCTAGAAACAAAAGTGGTTAGGAATGATATGCCTTACCTATGTTTTTAGATTATTTAACGATAGTATTTTTTGTGCATTATATAAAAACGCTTCTTTGACTTCATAATTTGTCATTAAGTCAATGTCTTCGCGTAGTCAACCAATTTGTGTAAAATACGGCTTAAGAAATTTATACCCTATCTGTTATTTGATCAGGACCTAGATTGATGTCCGATATATGTATGTATATGTACTAGACAACTAAATTTAGTCTTTACGAATTAACAGTGTTAGTCCCAGATTTAGCTCGGCAACCCACTATTGATTTATCAATATATATTATTTAACATCTAGGTCCTGATCAAGTAACAGATGAGGGTATAAATTTCTTATGCTAAATAGCCAATGTCAATAGTTAATGCCGTCTCTTGGTTACAAAAAAAATCATTATGCATTCTATTGGTACCTTCGTGTGTAACGTATGTAAAGGACATATTGTATTTATATAATAATATCGAGGCTCAATATCATACAACACATGACACTAAAAACAATGATATTTTTTTAAAGAATGAGATTAAACCATTTAATATTACTTAATTACAAATACATATCTAGCATAGTGTTAAGTTTAGTGTGTGTAATGTTCCACAAATTCTTAAATAAATATATAAATTAACATTAATCAAATTTAACAAGTTCCTTATGCAACATCGTGTCAATTGTAAAATGACTTTAATTTATATTGCTAACTCATCGAGATGTTCGAACGAAGATTAATATAATTAAGTGTAAACCCATATATTTGTTGTTTTATTGAAGCTTTAAAAATAATCGACTAGTTTATTATTTTGTAAAAAATTACCTTGACCTTTGACCTGTTCTAGCTCCGTACTCCCACTATATTTACCTCTAAAATGTATGTTTTGTCGAAATAAAAAGCGAAGTACCATGGGGTTCAATTCAACTGTTTTGTGACCTCTTTTAACTATAAGCATCAGAAGCAAATAAATATTTATATTATACCATCATAATTAAAATATTCTCGCTTACAACTGTCTCTAAAATAAGAGGAAAATAAGGAATATTAGGGTGAATAATATGAATAAAAATCATAGGTTGATCATGAGGACTGCCGACAGGAGTGAAATTCCAAAACAGGTGGGACGGAGTGACAGTAGTTCTAAAATAAATAAATATTCAACAAAAATGAACCCCCTATCTAACAATAAAGTTCAAAATTGAATACAATAAAAGTAAATCTAAAAAAAGTTCTTAACAAACTGTTTAAATTCAAATAAGCGAGCGTAAACGATATGCGAACCTAAAAGATTTTCTCCTACCAAATATCGTCTAACGCGGCTAGAAAGTTAAGCTAAGAAGTTTTTACACAAACGAAATAAACAAAAAATAAAGACGCGCTAGAGTAGCGCACTACCATAATTTCGTAGTAAAGATAATGCCACAGACGCGTATAAAAATGCAGTTTCTAAAAGTGAAATATAGGTGAAAACTGTATCAAATTAACACGTTTGTCTCGTATCTTTATTATTGTAAATCATGTGATCAAGTCGTGGTAATCTGCATCTTTAATACATACTTTACTTGCCAATATTAGAATCAAGAATATATAAATTGATGATTCATCTTGTTTACTTCACCTTGAGACTGATATTAGTAATAAACATGAAAATGATATTAATAACTGTCGCTATTTCGTTATCCTCCTTCTAGTCTTCAATAATTATATCAGTCTTTTTAGTATGTTTCTCCACTGCAGGGACACAGGTCTCCTCTCCGGGAGATCGGAAGGGGATTCTTCATTATTATACAAGATTCTAAGATAGTTCCTCAAATTACATATATAAAATTCTGCTTATTAGGCATAATTTATCATAGTTAAAAGACGTCAGACAGGGGGTTTTAAAACTTCAAGGAGTCAAACAATGGACGACATGATGTATAATATTGATCCAAATAAAATATATAAAACTGAGTTTTATACTTTCACTTCACTTTCACGAAGTTGAGAGGCTTTTTATACACCTTTACTATCCCATATGTTCCAAAGCTACCTTGATCCAAACTCCATATTCGGGGATTGTTTTTATCTGTATTACATACAAAGAGACTTTCAGGTTTTATAAAACGACGAAGGTCAGATAGCCTTCGGCTCTTACTGTAATTAAAGGCGACCGAAACCTGGCGTCGTGCGTCGCCACGCACTGTAGCCGTGGGGACTCCTTACTCACTACTAATTTTCGGAGATGTCGATGCTGGTAACCTTATTGACGGTTCTTACAGCTTCATCTGATACAGGCTCGCGATTCGAGAGATCTTGAGCTAAAAATAAAAAATTCTAGGTCCCTAATGTATATTAGGGGCCTAGTTGTTGGATTTAGCAGCCATCGGTGTGGGACTCCTTACTCAGTTGTTTATGTCAATGTTAAGAAAACTGTTGCGGCAGGTTGGCATCTAAGTGAGGCAAGCTGCATGGGCGGGAACTTTTTACTCTGGCGGCCTGGTGAAGTTGGCATCCAGTCGCCCGGAGGAAGCGATAACGTCGCCAAATCGTGCCCAAGTTAGTTACCTACATTTCAATGTCGATATAGAAACTCAGAATGTAATAAAGAGCTAAGGGAATCTTAAAATAAAGCAAAACAGTTTCAGTAATCGATATTAATAATAATTGGTTGCATTGTTTATATTATTAATCAATTGTTTTGAAAATACCAATACAAAGGAATCGTACAACAGTTGTATATCACAATAATATGTCAAAAAGTTGTCGGTATAATGTAAACATAAATATTGTCATAAGTTAAACAGATAATAATATATTGTCATAAACAAAACTCATACGAAACAACAATCAACACTGTATTGATTTAATACAATTCATTCAAAATAATCCCTAATTATTAATTAAATATAACGAAATTTATTCAAACTGACAGAAATTACAATGTAATTTTGTCTGAAGATTAATATCTCATTGTCAGTACATATTTGAATAGCAAATCACTATAACCCATGCACGATAACATAAGACCCACGTGGGCTACGACGCCAGACCTTCCCGCGGGCGCTAGCCCTTGTACAGGGGGCCACAAAGCTACGCCCTTTTCGTTATTATTGTCATATTTCACTGCGTAAAGTTTTGTGATGGCATCGGCTTTCAAGTCTTATGTTATGTGTACGAGTAGCACAAATAATAACAGTATTCTAGGATATCCTAAGTAACTAAACACACGGGATTTTATTTTAAGAACGCACATTCTATGGACGCTACATTGTATCTATTTGTAATATATAATTTCTTTAAGGAAATACTACTGTATTATTTGATATGTAAGCATGGATATAATAAAGTTACCGTTATCAACAGACTTAATTTAATACAGGCGAATTATATTGCGATCAACTGTGACAAAATTTCGTCGAAAATCTTACATTTAAATAGTAACGAAATCAATGAATGTGAATGTAACATGAAGCTATTTCTATTACCTTTATCTTTAGATAATAAATGTTTGTCTTTACAACTATAGATTTATTAATTAATAAGTACAACTACTATAGTATATAGATAACAAAATATAAGAGTTTATGTACAGTTGGCACAAACATTTCGATAATTGAATACTAGACTCTATAAATACAGAATACAGTCGGATCAAATCGTATTTTACTATCGATTTTATAGTAGAAAACACTTTTAAAGTTTTGAAAATAATTAAAATAGTATATATGAATATAAGTACTGCGTTGTGCTGGAATAAAAGTGCATACATTTTTTATCAAAAGTATTTAGTATATTATTTGGTCAATAAAAATCACATATCGAAAATGCATACCTTACATTAAACAGTAATGGATCAACAAAAGTTTTGGAAGACGAAAATGCAATCGTTACAACAATTCATAACAAATTTATATTAATAGGATAGAAAAAAACGTAACAAAAATGTTTTAAAATATTGTAGACTTTCCAAGAGTTGTTACAGAAATACTAAAGAGAGAGAGAGCGAGTGTTTGTAAGAGAGAAAGAGAGAGTCAAAACCCATACTCAGTTAATTTCGTAGAAAAAGATCCTCAAAATATGATGCACAAGATAAAGAAAGCAGAAAAAGCTTGTAATAGTCATGCAACAAAACAAGAAGAATCATCTCTCCATAGTCACGACAGACGATGCGATTACAAAACTCAAGTATTTTTATTCGTTTTTTAAGTACAAATAGATTAGTAAATTGCCGCACGACGACGAATCATTACTGCCAATGTTTGAACTGACCACACCTTGTATTAGATCAAATGGTTTGCAGACGATAGCAGTAACCAAAGAATTAGTTTACTAAGCAAATTTTAATTTGCTCTATCATCTCACAGTTTGAGCTTTATGCCAGAGCCAAAATATTACATTAAAAATCATATTAGTGTCTTTAGAATACGTAAAATATTTAAGTCTAACTCTACTCCTTTAAATATTTAATGACAATTTTTTTGGGCTCTTTTCAAAAATTGACCGAGTACATGTTTACATACGACCATTTTATTATGTCCGCAAAAATTATAAGAGTATGAGGAAATATACTCCTGTAGGACCAGTCAACTTCTCGACTATCGCACGCGTGTACACAGCGATAAAATATAATTACGACAGATACAAGTCTTCTAATTTACCTTAAATCCAGTTCAAACTATGCTACGGCCTAAAATGTTCCTGTATTTAAAAATAAACAGGTAAAAGTATTTAAAACTACAAAAAGCTGTATAAAACATATTTTTACAAGTGTATTTGTTTGTATTGTGTTGTTATTATGTTTTATACACAAATCTTTTCGAGCCCCCAGATATATATCCAGTAGTCCAGTAGTCCAGTAGTAGCAAGAAGCGATTGGGCACCTCAATGCCACTGGATACCGTTTTCACTCTCCGCTGCGTTTTTATTACGTTTATATGATTATTACATATGGAAAAAACTTGTTCGTGTATTGATAACTGACTCTGACGAAAGCAAAGTGGGCTGTCAATAGATATTGTACACGCGGGCGATTGGTTCGTCTATTACTTTTAATTCATTTTCAACTCATACCAAATTGTACATTACCCAACTTTCCACAAAATGCTACTTTTTACTATTGGTAAACTTTATACTTTCAAGGGATAAAAAAGATTTGCATGGACTACACAAGTAGGTACATATCTAATGTAACAACGTCTATGTAACATGCGGCAATGGATACAGGTTGAGGGGAGGCTTAGGGGCTTAAGCCGCCGTCATCAGAATTCGGAAGAAAGGTCACGCAAGTGATAAATTTTAAAGTGTACTTGGTAAGAAAAATCTGATTAAACTATACAATGTTGTGTGCGTTTTTGTCCGTACCTAAAGCCCACCCTTAGGAGGGACAAGTCTCCCCCTACCCCCATCCAAATCAATCTTTGACCTACCACTCACATACGGGTCTTACAATCACTGGATTTATCATGTGCTAAAATAATACTACGCGACAAAACAAAAAAATTGAGCATAAACATTGTTAATATTCTGTCATAAAAATATCTGAAAATAACACTGGAATATTAAAAAAAATTAACAGAACCTTGTACATTTTCAATAAACGTCAAAATAAATGTCTTTAGACGAATACTCTCTCTCCAAGTTAGTATGAAATTTTATGTGAAAAGATATTTTAACAGAATCAACACAATAAATAAAGGCTTCACATTTCCACCTTTCTTCACAAAAGGTCGACAATTACTTGAATAGCAGTAAGAGAAAATTAAGTGGTAATAATATCACTTACTTATAACTTTTCTTTTTAATGCCCGGTTTGTGAAAAGTTTTTCAAATTTTTATTCAACCTATCATTCCTGTCAAGATAAATGTCACGTCAATTCGATTTCACTTTCTGAAAGAAAAATAATAAAAGTTTATGATCATGCTTCTAGCAACCAAAATGACAATTGATCGGACATTTTACAGCTACCTAATTTTAAAGTCGATCAGCCTTACAGAAACCGAGCGTAAGACACGACGAACAGACTAATTTGATATTACAAATAATTTCTCCTCGATACACAAGCACCAAAAAAGTTTTAACATTCTACTATCATAGACTACTCACTAGGTTATCACACACCACACCAGACTTATTTCGCTACAATTATGCCCGGTTACTTTAAAACTAAATTAAACAAATTAATTGTCTATACATACCAACAATAACAACTAAACTAAAGTAGAGATATCAAATATATTAACATCACTAATTACTGTTTGTTGTGACAATTACTATTGACTTCAAGTCACGCCCCACGTGTCACAATTGTTTCAATTTATAGTATAATGTTTCATACAATAAACAAAAAATCGATTAATTGAATTATTTAAAAAAAATCGCATGACAATATTGTCATGTCGTATAAAAATGTATATAAGAATATGTCAAATGCGTAAAAGAAACATAGATGTTATTATATTTGCACAAAATTAAATATGCAATCGAAAAAAACATTGATGTTTGTAAAACATATATCATTGTATACATATACCTAAAAAATGTCAAAATTATTGAAAAATAAATTCGAGAAAAATATATAAGAGACAGGTAACGAAAACTAAGTTATCATGAAGTAGTTCATTGTTATAGTCTAAAAAACGAATATCATTATCTACTTCATACATTCATACACACAATTGTATGATTATTACTAAGTTCAACAGGTTAAATTTCAAAATGTTTAATAGCAAGAAAAGTACACAAATATTATGTTAAATAAAAATTAAGTTTATCTAAAATTGGGTCAAATTTATAGTCACAAACATTTATTTAATTTACGAAGTAGTAAAGTAAATAACACTATATCCACCTTTTTAAGACATTCCTTTCTAACAGTGGCTGTTTCGCACGGGGAACGATCGATAAGTGGAATTAACAATTCCATAGAGAATATTTTACGATCAAGGTTTTATATCTGCACAATTTTACGGCGTCTTGTAAACGCGAGCGCGTACTCGATGCCCCAGACGAGGACGCACGACATGATGAGAGCGTTCTGTACGTGGATACATGTCGCGAAACTGCCCGTGTAGTCTCTCACGTAACCTGCACATAAAACCTTACCTCAACCAGATTTCCATCTTATTGTTAAGTATTTTTAAGGTTTCGCCACACAGCGGGCGATCGATTACGAAGTAAGGCGATCATGGTTATTTTAGCGTTATTTTGACTAAAATTAGAATTATATGTGAATACCATTAATTCAGAAATAGTAGCAATAGGAAAGTAAATTTTAGGATTTATCTCAATAAAATTTATTGTACACAAACATTACACATTCGATGCTCTCAGAAGCTATTCTGTATACTTTAATTAGTAAGGTAGATTCAGATCATAAAAATTCACGATAGATTTTATTTTATAGAAGAAGGTGGCAAACGAGCAAGGGGTTCAAAGTTACCACAACCCATAGGCATCATCAACAAGCTAGTGAGTTGCAGATGCGTTGCTTTCTTTTGAGGGGGGATAAATAAAAAAAAGGATATTTCCTTTTTCTATCCCTCCCCTCCTCCTAGGAAAAGGACTAGAATAAACTCCTCTTGTAACTCACTAATTAGAAGAAACGTAAAAATACTTCTACTTCACTGCCTGTCTTCTGTGAGGTCGTGGTATTTCACCGGTCGAGCCAGCCCATTCATACAACAGATGATGTAGCGATTCTACAACTGTTAATTAGTTTATTTTTAAATGAATACTAACCAATTATAGGACCTATGATGACGACAAACACGCCTTTGCTGACCATATGCAGACCGAAGGCGGCGGGCAACTTCTCTAGCGGACAGTACTCGGAAATGGTCAACGTGAAGTTGCTAAGGCACATGCCTCGGAAGAATCCACAGATGGACAGCCAAATCATCAAAGGCACCCACTCACTCTGCTCCGCTAAAACTGGAAAGAATATTGCTTTTTAACAAGGCATAATAAGAGACCTTAGATTTATTATCCGTCTTTAATAATAAGAGAATGGATAAGGCAGAGTTAAAAGGCGAAACGATCAAATAACTCATGAGATATTAAATGATCAACCTCCACCCATCATCATCCGTATAATTAATTTCATTACACGTATATATAACCTCTAGTTTGGGCCAGCTTTCCGTATTGATCTAGGAAAAGGTAGAAGTCTAGATACATCTACTTAACAATGATATCATGTAAAATCACAATACAACAGATTATCGCATATATGATTTTTAAAACGATATATTCACGCAGTACATAAAGGTACTAAAAATAGGCATTAAAAAAGTAAAATATTAAAATCAACTTACCAGATCTCGTAGCAGCTAAGAAGAAGGCGGAAATAAAAAATATCATTTTCTTCGAGATCGACGTCCTGTCAAAAATTGGCGGCAAAATTAATCTGACAAGAATGTCAGTAATGGCGGTCATCGACAAACAAAACGCCGTCTCGTTCATGTTATATCCTAAACTTCTTATAAAAAAGGGCGTTAACATTCTGAATTGCAGTTCACCGCTCCAAAAGAGCGATAGACCGAGTAGAAGATTCAAAAAAGACCAGTCTTTCAGTAGATCTAGATCCATCAGTGCTATGAACTTTCTGACGAATCCTTTCTTTTTTTCTTGTTCCGGCTCAGCTTTCTTTATCGTTTTCATTTGTATCGCGTCATCGTCCGCTGTCTGTAACAATTAACCTTATATTAAATACTTTTTGTTTAAATAAAAATATGAGTCGTATCTATAAACGGACATCTATTATTTCATAACTCATCGGTATTCTAATCAAGAAGCGGACAAAGTGTTTGAATTATGTTTAATATTACACGAGTAGGTACGACGCTTTATTTAATTTATATTTGACTAAGTGCACATTCTTAACAAACGCGTTGTATAGAGAGTGCATTAATTCTTTTTAATCAAATAAAACGCAAAGAATCTCGTACCATATCCGTATACGATATGCTTATTATTAATAAATAATAATAGAATAAATTAGCCTTTTTTAATATATTTCCCCACTGCAGGGACACAGACCTCCTGTTCGAGAGAGGGTAGGGGCCGTAATCTACCGGGCTTGGTTCGAACCCGCGATCTACATACAGTACGTAGTGGCGGCCTAAACCACTGGGCCACCACTGCTCCTATGCTAATTATTATTTATATTAAAAATGCTAAAAAAATCGCCAAATACATAACACACTTTCGCAGCTTATAAAAGTATAATTCCAATTAAAGATAATATTCTAAAAAATAATACATAGTAATAATAGTTGATGCATAGATGGCTTGAGAAAGTATATTACGGGCAAATGTTACGTAGTACAAATAATCTGAGACAAGATATTTATTTAAAAGTGTTTAACAAATTATACTTACATCAAGATACAACTGTAAATAACTGCCGGTGAAGTCCATATTGGATATATTCGATATGACAGAGAACTTTCTCTTTCTTGCCGCCTCACTCATGCTGCCGGTGGACGTGACTCTTTGCATGGCGGCCACGGAAGCGGCCGTGGTGAGGCCGAGTCCTAGGATTGCGTTCTTCTCAAACTCTTGCAGTGGTTTGTCGCAGGTCTTCGCTCGTGGCATCCCTATCGTTCGAACCGAAGGATGGTTCATGTTTGTATGAGAACGTTGCGTCGTCAACTTTGGCATTGGATGACTGACCAATGGATTTATTTCGAACTTATCCTCTTCCTCTTCGTCACTTTCATGGATACATTCCATCTCCTGTAAAAATAAAAGATTTTGTTGAGAGGTAGTTAAAATTCCAAACATCAGATTGAAATATTTCAGATTATTGTCATTAATACTTTACAGCAGTGTTTGCATCTTGTTTTGTTTTTTCTAATATTACTTTCAATGGTTCGAATTGTACTAGTAAAATGTAAATTCTTTATTGGAACTACGTATTTTTTTTATTATCGAATAATGTTAAGTGATCAGCAAGGCCTAGTCACCACATGAGAAGAAATTGTCGTGATTTCTGTATGATTTTAAAAAAAAAACAATTTCAAGTAAAACAATAATTTGGTTTTAGTACACACATAAAACTAATTTAAATAAACGTTAACATTAAAAGTTAGCATGCATTTGCGTCGCGTTCATTGTTTGATTTCGCGTCAATTGTTAACATAAACGTGCAAACTCTTTGCTGTAATGTTACAAAATCTAGGGAGTATTCACCGGAATTTAGTTTACGAAAAGAGAATCTTTTAATTCTCAATTCAGTGTTATTATTTCAAATATATTTTATCAGTGGTTAATAAATTAACATCTGCGTATAATCTATCTTTATTTGCACGCATCAACAAACTGATCATAATTATCTAGAGTTCTTAAAAAATGATAAAACTGGATATCAGTTTCAGATTATCGATGTATGTTTCACGCCTTAACCTGTTGATCTAGTAGCCTACATAACAAATGCAGCATAATTGAAGCATTTATAACCGCCGCGGTGCCGATGTTTTTGAACAAAGAAGCCTAACAATTATAAACATATTATGAAGCACATCTTAAAATGTACATTATTCAACAACAAAAACAATGGTACACGTAATTTATTTAACGGAAAACCGTGCACTTCCAACAGTTCTGTTTCTGCTAACTGATAACGTCGGGTCGATCTAACAATTATGCATAAATTACTAACTATATAGGATGTTATTGTAAAATTAATCATCATTTGAATAAAATATTTATTTAACAAAAAAACTTACTCGTCAGTAATTTTAAGACGCTTCTATTAAATTCGCGTATATCTATATAACAGAATATGTTCATGTTATATTCGCTAACTCGTAGACATCTGATTGATTTAAAATTTTAGTTAGTTAGTTAGCCTTAGTTTTTTTTTATTAGGATGCAAGCAAACGAGTCGCCTAATTTTAAGTGATCACCGACCCCCTTAAACATCCACAACTCTAGAGGGACAGCAGATGCGCTGCCGGCCCGTAAGAACGCAGTATGCTCTTTTTCTCAAGGATCCTAAGTGATATTGGTTAGGAAATAACACTGGAGATAGAAAATTCTACAACGCAATTTCGAATTGAAATTTCGCATAAATCAGACAGGTCTGAAATGCTGATGAAGTACAGCAAGATAAAACTTATAACGTAAATAAAGTAACGTACCTTTACTGGCTGCATTTCGCAGTCCACCGGTTCATCGATGAGATGCCTCTTCACTGGCTGCAAGAGACACGAGCCGAGCACCGCGTGGAAGGCCAGCGCGCCCAGGATGACCACAGTCCATCTGAACCCGTACTCCCCTAGCAACAGCTTCACAAGCTGCGGCATCACCATCAACCCGAACCCAGTGCCCGCCATCGACAGACCGACGGCCTGACCTCTTTTCTTTGAGAAGTAATGATTCAGCGACACGAAAGAGGAGGACGAGGCCAAGCCAACACCGAAGCCTGAAAGTAAAACGCACAAAATGTACTCTAAAAATGTCATAAAAAATATGTAGATGCTTTTCAATTGCAAATGTTTCGCAAGGTATCATCGTATTCGGAAAAACAAAACAACGTTTTCTTGAAAATAAAAAAAATACATGCTGCGTATTGCTTAATATTTTGAAGAGTTCTTAAAAGTGTCCGTTTATCAATCTTATCTGTCTTAAAAATAAGCGGTGTGCTTAAATTTATTCTCAGAAGATTGGTCTAGGCGCTGAGCCAGTGCGTGTTGTTCATAGCATTACGCATCATGTATGATGATGCCTAGCTCTTGTCTGCAAGAAATTAATAGGATGCAGATGCGTTGGCTATGTTTAATGGACATCTTTTCCTTACGGGTTATTCCTATTATCAGAATTAGGCCTCCTGCACCTCACTCATCAAACAAAATGCAGAATATTTCTACTTCACGCCTGTCTTCTATGAGGTGGTCCAGTCGTACAATATAAGTTGTTGTGGGCTCTACCAATGTTACTACATATATTAGTCGTCTATTTATATCCCAGGAAAAGCAGAAGGCTACTTAGTATAAGTACAACGCGCTACCAATTCAGATGCGTACCAATGATTTTTCGAAGTAACGTATTTGAAAGATAAATCGTTATTTTATAAATAAATACTACTAAATTTAAATGTTTCTTCGTGTAGTTCCAGTTGCAACAGTACATAATAATAAGTATTTTTAATTCCAACAATATTCAAAGAATAAATTGCATGTTGTCAGAACAAAGTAAAACTATAGCGTTTATTGTAGCACTTAAATAATTCATAATCGTTCAGTGTCACTTAACAAGGGCGTGAAACAATTCGTAATGATCGCTCTGCGTCAGTAATAACAAGCAACATTAAAACAGTCACGCAAACCGTCCAACTAATTACTTCCTAATTTGTTTTAAACGGGAAAGCGCGCTTTTAATTAGAGCTTTTCAGACATTATAATGGTGCAAAAAATAAATACTCGTGTACCAAATAGGTTAAACAAATACTGAGCTGATATATCATGATCATTCATCATTCATTCATTCATCAATTCTACTGAACTTATCCCATACAAGACCAGTGGTAAGTATCATTTGTCTTCTCTTTTTAATCAATACATAGGCGAAATGGACCTAGATAGACTTCAAAAGGATACTGGTGCTTAGAGCGGCGTATGCAAAACTATACTTTAATTTTAAATTTAATAGCCATATTTTCTCGTCTTCACATAGTGAAATAATAAATTGAACATGTCTATCATAACTGATATGGCAATTCAATTCATATTATACCGATGTTCGTTTGTACAAACTGAATATGAGTGATTTTTATGTACACGCGTGAATCCGTATTGGATTTCTTCTCATTCTAACTCCAAGAATATTTAGGAATATTCGGTCATTCGTTTCAGATGATATTCGTACACTGCTAGACGTAGGCCTTTCCCATTGATGTCAAAGATCAGTCCCCTGCCGCCCTCGTCCGGTGGGCTCCTGCAAATTTGACCAGATCACCGGTCCATCGTGTGGGGGGCCTACCTACGCTGCGTCGACCTGTACGTGGCCGCCACTCTACTCACTCAGGGCTTTTCGGCCCCATCGGCCATATGTTCGATGAGCAATGTATCCGGCCTTCAGTTTTGCAACACTTCGGGCTATGTCGGTTACCTTGGTTCTGCTGCGGATCACATCATTTCTGAATATATTTCGGAATACATTTGAATACTTTATAGGCAATAGTTTGCTTTGTCTCATAAATATTCAAAAATATTCCGTTGTTATTGTTCGGATATTTTAAACTAATAATGCGCTTGTGGAAGAAGTGAGAATACAAAATTTACCTTGTCACATAATAAGAGACATCGAAAACAATTCAAAAATATTCCATTCACAAAACCTAAGGTAATTGACAAAATAACTTTAAAGGCCAACAGTAATTTTAAACGGAAATACGATTCGCTCATTATGGGGGAGTGTTAATTGACTTGACATATAAAACATTAAATGTAATACAATTAGCATAACTGGCTGTTAATGTATTGACTCAACATTATAAAGTATCCGATGTCATGTACGCTAAGCAAAAATTTCCTTATTACGACCTTTCTTTATTTTATGGGTCAAACGTTTTGTAATGCCAGTTGACTGGACAACCTTGAAAGGGCCTTTTATAGACGTCTGCATTAAATAAATAATGATAAAATCTGAAAAATGTATGAAAGGAACTTATAATATTTAGTTTTTATAGAAGTTTTCTTTTTAATGATTTGATTTTGTGCAAAAGTCCCTGTCCCTGTGTAAAATGGCTAATAAATTCTGTGAAAAGTACCTTTTACCATCTTATTTGAGTCTAACTAGAAACAAAAAGATTTCACATCTTTTAGCTTCTTTTAGTTAGGTTGATAAAAATTGAACTCCATTGGATTTATTTAGATACAAATACGCCTCTTCGACCTAAAATGCTTTACATTACCGGTAACTGTAATGTTAACTACACTCTGGCTACTGATACAGTATCTTTCAACCTATTCCAATCTTACTATATGTAATCTTACTAATATTATAAATGCAAAAGTTTGGATGGATGTTTGTTACTCTTTCATGTCCAAACGTCTGAATGGATCTAGATAAAATCTGGCATAAATTTGGAGCAATTTATGAAGTTGATTTACATTCAACAAAAAATATATATAATAAAGAATAAATTAAAAAAAAAACAGACTTAAAGTAGACGATTAAGAAGCGAAAGATAAGCATTGTATGGATATATTATGAGGAGGAAACAATGGGACAACAAGTAGAGTTATATTCCTGAGCGTGGAGGGGATTGTCGGTATGTAGGGTAAGAAGAAAAGGACGGATTGTGTGAAAGGTGACATGATTAAGAAGGAAGTGACGTCGAAAAAAATGTTGTTTGTCTGTCTGTTCTGGCTAATCTTTCTCTGGATTTTAATAGAACTTTTACTGGTACCTCAAGTTATAAGAAAAAAACTTATTTAATTTGCACAAAAGAACCAAGGTCTGTTGAAGAATCTTGTAAGTAACATTACTATTATGAATAAAACGGAAATATGAATAAAATCATGCGTCGCCAGAATTGATATTGAACATGGTTGTAGCAACTAAATAAAAATAAAGTTTTTATTAATTTTGCGCGATGAAAAGACATTTTTATTGGAAGAAGAATTGGAACACGGGTGAAGTCGCTGGAACAGCTAGTTGATGATATATCACGTAGAAGATGCCAAATCATCAAGCAAAGATAAAGCAAAGATTAATTTGTGATAAAAAAAGAAAAAAACAGCTACGAGATTGGATAAACTCGGTTTTAGATGTAGCAATGTAACATACAAGCGTTCGAACGTATTATTATACTATTTCTAAGGAAACACTCCTTATAAAATATTCCAGAGACCAATGAGCATAAGGAAAAATGAAGAAAATTGTAAGGTCAAGAATATCGTCAAAAAGGTTGCCAGTTATCAAGCACATAAACCTTAAGCATATTCTATATTTTTATTGTGCAAATACATATAGAACGTGGGAAATGAGGGTTCATTATCGACGTCTTAACCAAATAAAGTAATTATTAATATTAAGTTATTAATTTTCTTATATAAAACTGCAATCACCTTCGAAGACAATGAAGCAAAATTAGTGCTTAGTTTATACTGAGTACTGGTGTGAATATCACAAAGTAATAATTAACTTGTGTAGTCGTAGGTACTTTACGCAGAATATTCATCACTCGGTAAGTAGTAAATTTTCCGGCATATACTCAGAACAACTAACAGATTGTATTATTCAGTTCTATTGGTTATACACATTGGGATATATTTAAATGATTAGATATTCGTATAGACGTTAATCTTAATTTCAAAGGGTTGCCGTAAGTTTTGTATTATATTTTGATATAGATTAAGGTGAACTTTTTAATTGTGCTTACGCTCTTCCCACTGTAACCTAAGTTCGTATACAAAAATGGGAAAGGGATAATAATGATATTTAAAAATATTGAAAATGTTGTATAAAAACTATACCCATACTATAATTAATATAGTTATAATAGGCCAACAATTTTAGAAAATGTGTTTTTAGTTTTATTTGATACCAAATGTTTTCTTAGAGTTAAATTTAGTTCCTAAATGTAAATTTTGCCATTAAGAACCCTTTTCGAATATCACAAGTTTTGATTCTATAACCCTGAATTATAATACTATCGCGAACTAAATCGCAAGGATACTTTAAATGTTTTGTCTAAACATGAACATGTACAATGTTAGAGCAAAAAACAGGTTATTGACCCACTAGCTATTATTAATTACAACGCAGTGATTCAATATTATGTAATATTCTCAACATATGCAAAGTTTTGTAATAAATTTCCGATCGAGCTGTTAGAAACATCCATGACGTCAGCGCTGTGGCAAATTAGCCTCGCGTTACGAATTACGACAATATGTAATTGTTTTGTATTACACGCCTACACTGTATTTTTTTTTATTTATTTAAGTTTGCAGATGACTCCAGTTTTTTCTTATTTAGCAAATAAACGTGAAATAACCGTATGGAATTAGTAAAATTTGTGCGACGTTTTTCCAAGAAAATTTTTCGTAGATTTTTTTTTCGGATTCAAAGCAAACCCTTTTAATTTAACTAAAAAATATTTGTCCAGCACATTTATAACAAAGTAGTAAAATACATATATTCATATAAATATAAAATAGATTGGTATAAAAGATAAAAATAGATAAAAAAGAGATGGTAATATTCACGCATCAGATAGCTCCGCTCCGGTCCAACTTGCCTAATCATGCATGAAGTTTAGCTTTATCCCTTTCCATGCAATCTCGAGATAACATTTCTATGATGGCTAGATTAATTAAATAGTATCTATTTAATTTTTAAGTATTACAATAGACACATTATTTGATTTCCTTTTATCTTGCAATCCTGGCGGATATGAGTTGCTAGTGTAAATCCTTTACTAACTTTCGTAACGACCATCCTAGACCACCGATCTATATCCTTTACATCATATTTTTTGTACATCTCTATATCCTCTTCCATTTACTCATATATTTTACATATATATTCTACATATATTTTTGCAAGCAAACAAACAAAAGACTGGAAAAGTCCAAAAATCATATCAACGTTTTATTTCGAATTTTGTTGTATCTCCAAAACGACTAATTGTATTGATTCATTAGATTTTATCTTAAAAAAGACTTCGGCTCGTAGAGGATTTAATATAATACTCTAGCTTGGAATCAAAAAATAAACGCACTTTTGCTTTCTAAATACTGAGGGAAAAAAACCTTTATCTATTTTAAATGTCCACATAGCTACAATTACATTGAAAAAAGTGTAATATAAAAAACACAATATCATCATTTATCAAATGAATTATCAAACTCGTGACTCACCTCCTAATATACTATAGGTGGCTATGATATGGCCCATGCTGTTAGCCGGCGCGGTGAACAGTAGTCCGAGGGCACATATCGTGGAGCCAACGAAGCACACCTTCCTATACGAGAAGGTCTTTATCACAGGGCCGACAAAGAAGCCAGAGAAGTTGACCACCGAGTCCAGCGTACTGGCGATTACCGAGGCACCCGTCGTGTGTACCCCCAGGTCGTCGAGCAAGTCCTTGAATAGAAGACCAAAGGACGGTTCCAGGGAACGGGTTGAAAACTGAAACAATACAGACAATGAACTGTCAACATTTTATTTAAAAAAAAAATATCTATCGGTATCCTAGACGCAAGATAGTAAATGACGATCTTGACGGTAATATTTGTGGGTAAGTTCAAAATTAACTCCTATATCAACTGTAACGAAATTCATTTTTTTTGTATTCTTACCATGTAGAAAAATTCATGGACAAATGTTGCAAGACATTAATTAAGTGGTATTTTTTTGTATTCGTAATTGGCCTTTTGACTGAAATTAATGTAAACAAAAAACATAAGCACCTATTTATAAGCGATGTTACGATCCATATACGTAAAAGTACATCCTCGCATTATGTAAGCAAAGATGTACCTACGCAAAGTAATTGAAATGCATTCGCAATAAGTCTGGTTTGGGACTTTCCTTCAGAGAGATGACACGCGGACGGTGCGGCGCCTCACCGCCGTTGATTACGACCGAATGAGGTGTCGCAATGCAACGCACAGATCTGCAGTGACCACTTAGTCGGTCTTTGAATAGCAATAGAGTTGAAGTTTGATGCTGTAACAATACTAAGCCGCGTTGCGTTGTCGGTGCACCACCACACGTCATTTTGACGCACCGGTTGGTAGTTCCTATTTGTTTTGTGAAACTACGTAGCGTTGCCCTTGTGGCGCCACTTTTAGACCTCATAGACACCGGGCTGCTTTCTGCGGTTGGCCACATAAAATGGGAGTATAGCCAGGAGGAAACAAGAAATGTTCAGGACGCAGTTTCTGCGCGTTTGTAACACATGAAAAAGGATTTTTTGTTGTTTTTACGCTTTAGTATTATTAAAAAGAACAATAATTTTCATAGACAATTGAACATTGTTAGGACACAACTGAAATTGTCTGCTACATACTATTAATAATAACTAAAACGACACTTCAAGTAAACTTCTCGTAAAATAAATTCGCGATAAAAATGTAACCAACTTACGAGCCATCACGTTTCACCGATGAAATGGTTAAATGGAATTTTTATTGGTTTATTTGCACTGACGCGCACTAGTTGCGGTAGGTTTTAAGAATTCAGTTTTGATATATAAATACATTATAAATGCGTTAGATAAGTTAAGTAAACAGTACACCTGGGTAAAGTAGTGTTTTCGATAATCGATAACCCGATAATATAGTAAATGGCCCAAACTAAAGTTCCCCAGGATGAGCTAAGTTAGTCTTTAGAGGGTTAAGGGGAAGGAGACTAAGATAAGCGCTGGTCGACGGAATAACTTTATTAGAGTTCTTATAAGTCCCTGTTAACCCTTCTTTAAATAAGAATTGGCAAGACTACAATTTTTCTTTTCTAATCAAATCAATTCATGTTACATTCTGCATTGACCAGGCAGTAATAATTAATTTTGTAGTCTTAACGGCAATCTGGTTTTATTTTTAATATATTACTTTGATTTCAGTGTCTTCGAAGTAGTAAAATTACCGTAAGTGTTTTATTTTAATATATAAGGTTTTAGATATGTTATTTGACGAAAACAGTGGGAATTGCAGCAATCTCACTCGACTGATCTCAGGATCCACGATATTACCGAAAAGATTATTTGTACTAACATTGTGATGTTACGGTACGGAGCCTGTTACCATATCTTGTCAAACTAGCGATATTTTACCATACACAGCTTCCAAATAAAGTAACATCATAGACATCAACTCAAAATCGACTAGTGCAAATAAGTCAATAATAAAACAACACTGATTGCACAAATCGATTGATCGTTTTAATGCAGTATTGCGCAAACCAATATTTGCAACGATCTTAGGGCTGTCCTTAAACAACCGTATAAAATAAATAAAAATTGATCAACTCAGGCCATAATTTTTTTCTTTAAATATCATTACGAACTAACTAGCAGGCATGATCTCTACTTAATGGTTTATTATGCTATCAGGTGAATCATAATAATACAGAGCCGTCTTACTGGTTGCTGCATTACATTGTAATTTGTTAGGAATAGACATACATAATATGAACTTGGAAAATATGTTTCCATGGGATCCTACGGCCAGGATTTGTGATTTCTACATTCAGAAGCGCATAAGAAACCAGTGAGTTATATTTCACGAAATTAGATAATTTTAAAATTAAAAGTAAATAGAATTAAAATCAATTGAAGATATTAACTAATTATGTTGTCACTACCGATTATTGTTCGATATAATAAATCATTGATAAGATAGTGGCATCCCTAGAGAAACCGCAGGGGACCATGTGACTCGTTTAAGCAATTGTAATTGTTCTCGTTCTTAATTTCACTCGAAGGCACTGTCTAGATTGATACGAGGCGTTATACAATAGCAACTGCATTACAATGTGAACCAAGCAGCACACTGTCATTGTTACAAATATTAAATATACAATAGAAATACGTAGAAAAAAGTAATTAACAGACAAAAACAAACTTTACAAACGTAATATTTGTTGTCTGGCGTACCTCAAGGTTCCCATCTAGGTATGATTCTATTTATAGTGTTGAATGATATTGAATTTTGCTTTTAATTTGTCAATATCTACTTTTTATTAAGAAGCTCGTTAAAACTCAATTAGTCTAATTTTGCATCTATTTCAGTAGATATTCTATAGAAGTTTATTAAATTTGGAAAATAATGGATTAACATGAGAATGAATATGCAAATCCTAGCTTAGTGAGAACCTACGTATTTTATGACACAGATGTTTGAAATTTGTATTTAACGTATTTCTTTATATCACATGATAATTTTCAATTAAATAGCAGTCATCATTTACAGTTTAGTACGGAACTGCACGCATCATAATCATGTGACCAATTCAAGAGACCGATATTGCGCAAGTCAGAATACTGACATTGCAAACGACGCTTTGTTGCATTCCTTCAAGTTGGCTTATCTTCGATAAATATAGATATATAACCTAAAATAGTAACTTTCAAGTAGAAGATAAATATTGATCAAACAAGAATTTATTAAATTAATGTCAAGATATTAGTTATTTATATAATAAAATGCTTTATTTCATAAAGAAAATAAGAAATTTGTAAGAAGGTATAACGATCAAACCGCGGATTGTTTCAGACTACCCCGAGTCGGAAAATTAACCTCACTTAGTGAGAGTAAATCTGCCAACCCGCTAATGAAGTAAGCCCAATAACGACTGAGACTTCCTCTTAGCTCTTCCATTGAAATTACTCCAAATATTTTGATCAAAAGCGCTCTTCGCGTTCGGACTTTTCAAAATTAAATGATAATCACAAAAATACAAGGCTTGTCCTCAATTTTAATATACGTAGTGTATTATCATGAATTATAATTAATATGAGTAAATATTTTGTATTACTACTGTGTAAAATAAGAAATAAAAGTTCATGGTCACTAATGCGTTTAGAAAGAAACTTAAAAAAAAAAATGAATTCCTAAATTTATATTCTTATTTATAAACATATATTCCAAATTAATGATACCTAAAACAGATTACGTAATATAAAATGTGTACGTAATGTAAAATTATAAGCATTCCGTTTTACGATTCAGATCGATTTCGCCTACATTAACTGCATATCGCTAACCCGGAAATTAAATTAACTGGTCCTTTGTCTCTAGGGAATTGAGTTTGTGCTAAAAAGAACTAGTTTAAAAGTCAAACTACATTTTTTTTATTATTGGTGTCGTATTTTTTTTAAATTAATGTGGCAAAGCGGTTCACCCAATATCAAGTGAACGCTATCCATAGGCATCTGCAGCAAGGTAATGAGTTGCTAATGTGTTGCCTACCTTTATGGACAGAGGAGAGGACAAACAGAAAATGATTATTTCCCTTTCCTATACATCCCGTCTCCGTCAAGCCCTCTTCCCCTTCCCATCCTTTCCTTATAAGCAAAGGATAGGAAGGGGCAGAGGACTATAACTAGGCCGCCGGCACCTTACTCATCATACCAAACGCGGAATACTCCTACTACACGCCTGTCTTCTTTGAGGTCGTGGTATTTCACCGAGCCGGCCCATTCGTTCAACAGATGATTTTGTTGCGGTCTCTACCACTGTGTATTATATTGAAAGTGTATGCCAGATGTAGGAGTCGCCGAACCCAGGCAGGCGCTTTACTTTGTGTAATTTATTTCATCACCACTGCTTCAAAAACGGTGAAGAAAAACATCGTGAGGAAACCGGCATGTCTTAGATTCACTAAATTCAAAGACATGTGACATCCACCAACCCGCACCGGGCCAGTGTGGCGAATTACGTCTCCTTTCCTCTCTCTAAGAGAAGGCCTGTGTCCCTGCAGTGGGGAACATTCTAAAAAAGGACGATTTATTATATTATTATTATTATGCCAGATGTATCATTAAACATGACATTTGCGTGTTCGTATATGATACTCCCACCTATTACAACATTGTCCTCTCCAATACCGTCAAGTACAACCAATAATGTCTCAAACTTACCTGAGCCTTCACATAAAAAATGTATATAGTGAAATAATCAATCAGGATTCAATAAGGGGTCAGATGTATAGATGAACTATAAAAAATAGGATATCGGAATTGTTTTTGGGACACTCATATTGGCTTTGGCTACAGAAGTTCGATATAACTAAATAGTTATTCACTTACATTAACTAAACTGACTCCCAAGCATACCATCCAGGCCCAGCCACCGTCCGGCGCCACCTTCCGGCTTGCCGGCGGCATCTTCTGTATCGAACCTTTGCTTTTCTCCACCGTCATTTTCAGCCTTTGTCACCTACGCGCCTGTAACAATAGTGAATTAAATTTAAGTGCACAGAAAACATAAGAAGCTGATACAGGTCGAATAGTTAATTTAAAACAAAATATTATAGCTGAAACGCCTCCATATACTGCCCGGTTACTCTTGCTCTACTTTGGATTTGGTAAAAGATAACAATTGAAATATTAGGGAATGGGATCAAGCGTCCGACTGTTTTTTAAGACTTAAAAGAATGACTATTGATGAATAGTATATAATCTGAATGGAGGGGAAAGTACCTACGGCACGATCAAATACACAAGTATTTCACGCCTGTATTTTGTGCGGTCGTGATACTTCACCGGCGAGCCGGCCCATTTCCAGCCGCCTATGCTAGCTGTACATTGTAAAAGATGTCTATTCTATCGAATCTGATATAAAAGTTATTCATACGAAATTAAATAATTGCACATAAACGACATAGCACATAGGAAATAACGAAATGAGTTGCGGAATACACGTAGACTATGTTAAGATGACATAATTATGTTCACGTAAGAGTAATTTATGCGACATTAATATCGTCATTTCATCGCACAAAGGGCGAGACCAGTACACACGTACAAACATTATGCATACAAACATACATAGATACATCCACAATCGGTGCAATTGGCACCAACACGACTTATCAGCCGTGTGACAGCTAAGTGATAACCGCATAGAAATGTAGTATTACAAAATATATTACAAGCTTTGAAAAAATAAATTAATTACGCCGCTCAATAATAGGACATGCAGATTTTAAATCCCGAACGTTTAGCTATCAAATTAACATGGAAATGGATTTTTTGAAGAAGGCCGAATTCGATTTGCAAAATGCTGAAGTTGATTTTTAAGAGTTTGAATATAAAAACGTATACTTATAGACAAACGATAGAAATATTCAGGGCGTAACAAGTAACAACGTACAAGTGACAGAAGAGAATTTAAAAAAAAAATATTAAAATAGATTATTGGCTTGAGTTTCAAACACCAAATTAATATTTTCGGGTTGTATAAGTTACATTTAGGACAAATGCACTGTAAAATGACTAACAACGAAAGAATTCCCATTTAATTTATCCATCATCGATTTCAATTGGGGACAGCAATTACCGATCAGCGTATAACATATCGAAGCGTTATTAACAGTCACGCCAGTTGATTAACCGCCGCTACCTTGCCATGATTTGATTCATTGTTAAGCCCCCAACAAGCTCAACGTTTTATTATTAAACGATGAAATTCGTGTAGACTGAAATAATGTGACGCGATGACGCTAACCATCACTTTGTTCTATTCTCATCGTATTGTCTTCTATGTCATTGAAATTGTAATTACAAACATCGACATCACATGATAGTCTATTAGAATTTTTAAAAAGAGATACTTGTTCAAAATTTGTAACTATTAAATCTTAAATAAAATACGTAAAAAAAGATGACGCTACCATACTCAATAAACGAAATTTATAATGCATTAATAAGATAAGCAATGGTATAAAGCCTCATTTAAAAAATATAAAAGAGCAAAGGATGTGTTCATCGAGAATTCGCTAATGAAGATAAATTTACTACATTTCTCGTGTAATCTACTAAAAGGTAAAAGTTTACTAAATCTGTTAAAAGTTTACTGATCTCATTTTTGTGCCTGTAAGATAAATGGTCATTTGGATGGATCTTACTTAAAACTTTAATGATGTTGAGACCTACTTGCACGACACCGGCAAGGTGGTCCCAAGTGCAAGGCCTATTACAAATATTTAAATCGTCTATTTCATCATGTCGATAGTGTATAGACGGCCTAAGGCCACCAGGCGGCACGCACGAGGGAGACGGAAAGTATCACGCGAGCGTTTCGTGCGGGCGTTGGATTAAACCACGTGCCGTCCCCGCGAGGTCGGCCCCGGCGAAATAACATAACAACCGACGTCTGGTTTTGCGCTTAGCACTAAGAGCAATGACACGTCCGACGCTATGTCAAGACCGAATGCGAGTTACCGTTCGCTTTGAATGACAAATGCATACCTGTGAACACAATACGTCCCATGGAAATCTTGTGCAGACAAAATAATTATTGACAGTAACAAATTACATACAATATTATTAAAAAAAGAAAATAAATCAAAAAACCAATATAAAGTGCCTTGGATCAAAAAAAAGACTCGAAATTCAAAAAAAAGGGCTGGAGAAGCGAAAACTCAAAACATGGTGGGATGGTGCGATAATAGTTCAAAAAAATAAATAAATAATGAATAAAAATAAACCCTAGTCTTAATAAAAATAAAATTCAAAATTGAATACAAGAAAAATAAATGAAAATAAGTTCTTCGGAGCTGTCCAAACTCAAATAATCCTGTTGCTGACACATGTTGAGCATACTGTTCGAGCAAACCTATAAGATTTTCCCCCATCAAATATCGGCTAACGCTGCTAAAGAAGTATTCACTTCAAAAATCTTACTATGTTACTCAATAGGGTGTTCATGTAAACATAGTAGATCATATTGACAGCTGCAAAACGTCTGGCATAAATCCTAAAAGTCAAAGTATTGATCGGGATTCCATTACGGATCTCCAGATTTAGCGGCCCGCCTCCATCTTGGCTTGGAAAACACAAAAACTTATCTAGTTCACAGCTGCCAATTGTATAAATAACTTTGATAGCGTAGAATTAAAAATATGAAAGAGCTAAAAATATTTGCCATGAAGCTGATGGTAGCGTGACCAAATTTTCGAAGTGTGCTCTGAAATCTATACCGGTGCTTTACGCATATTCACCAGAATTTGAAAGCTGTCATTAAAATTTTATAGACGGGAAAACTAACTACGGATCTACAATTTTTAAAGCATCTTTCTGATATCGTTTTAGAAAATATTCATCATAATTTATTATAATGATATCAAAGAGAACGTAACGGAATAATGAGTTCAGAAATAAACTTCGAATTCACTTTTATAGTGGTGTGGTGTTCAACAAAAGTAAATTCTCTAAATATATTTATTTTGTAACGTTATTACCTCTTATAATATAACAGTTGACGTTATTTAGAAAGATGTCATTGAAACTCCCTGAATTCCGTGGTATAAAAAGTAGGCCGCAAACCAACTAATAGAAGCTTATATCGAGATATATCTGGACGTCTGTGTCCGCAATAGATCACCTTATGCTTGGTTGTTAATTCATTTACGTTTAAAACAACCATGGGATAAGAGTGTGTCATCGTAAAACAGAACGAATTTTTACGCATATCACTTCCGCTAGGATACAGAAGAAAATCATCACAACGGCCCATCCACCGCCTTCATCGATAAACCTGTTGCAATTATTTTTATAAAATAGTACAAATAACACCCAACTACAAACCTGCGGATGGATTGGTGCCAAGATTTCTGTCACACTATAAAGACATTGAACATTTTTAGAATACGAAAATTCAACCTTCAGCCATTTACCTACTCTTTTTCCTTTATGTGCTTTTAATTTGTTCGATCACAAGGTTCACGTGACAATTGTACTAGTACATCACACATTATGGGCTTTGTTGTTAAATATGTACTTACTATACATACTATTTTACTGTATTGTATTAAGTTGTTGCTTAATACGTACGCGGTATTAATTTCTTAGACAGTAATCACTTACATAGTAACTGGAGCTACTAAAATAGTTTCTTAAGCTCGTATTAGAATTAGAATACCCAGTCTTGATGTATCAAATCATAGTTTATTTTCGGAACAAATTAAGCTCGTTGAAGCTTGATGTATAAAGTAGAGGCTAATCACCTTCCCCTTATCATCCCTTCCTTCACAGGATGAAGATAAGGAAAACTTATCTCCATCCTTAGAAGGGATGTATCCCTCCTCTCCCCTACAAATAGGCTGACAAAACATCTGACTGTTGTATAAGTGAAGGTAGTCATTTAGCATCAAGTTAACGGCTGGACCAGGCAAATCTAGTTGTACCTACAAGACTAAACTAGACGATATACCCGTCCTCAAATGTGGGC
>JWHW01028771.1:513744-530809 GCA_000931545.1 Papilio glaucus | reverse complement strand
GGCGTGGAGGATGTTTGTCCTTTTCTAATAGGGTGACCATAAAAGTAACACGAATCGCGAATCTTAAATTAAAAATATCTATGAATATTTCAGTGTGGGTTGGTTGAGAGCCAGATTTTATTTATCTTTTGAAGTGCTATGACTCAGGTGAAATTTTGCATTTTAGAGTTAAAAGTAAACAAAGTGTTGGCTTTATCATTTGTATATTTTATTTTAGACGTGACTAAATAAAAAAAGTTTAAATAGGTACATTGCTCCAAAAATCTTTGACTTCGCAAATGAGTCACCACTGACTATAATATGGCCTAGCCATGTGTTAGAAATGAACACACGTCTCCGCTATAATATCTCTCTCGGATCGTGTTTCTTCTATGTACCACAGTATTCAAAATTGAGTCTCAAGATGACATTATTTTATCTTAGTTGTGTTAGCATAATGTCCAGGCGTGATATGTAGGGGTGCAACTAAAATAACTGTACAAAAACATCAAAAAGCAATGTTGTCAGTTCCTCAGTTTTCATTGCTGCCAACATTGAACTGCGAACCTTTGTCAAAGAATACTTTATCCACAGACATTACTTTCTATCTATAACTCATATCGGACCCGGAAATATATTTCTTCTTAGCCCAAAAGAATTGTTGGCAAAATATGACCTTTTGTTAAGCACCGTGTGTATACACAATTAAAAAAAATATATTATAAGTGTCGCTTAAATGTTTTGCTTAAAACATGGGAAAAAATGAAGACTTCCAATAAATCCTTCTTCCAAAACCGCCAAAAACTGTTCAACAAAAAAATCGAAATACTTCACTTTAGGTCTGGTATTTTAATGTTCATATTTTAAACGTTTAAAAATTATCTTATAAACTGTGAATAATAAACATGATAATGCGATTTTAATTGCAATCATCGAAGAAAAAAACACAATATTAGAAGTTACTTCAAAAATCTATTGCTGATTGCTGTGCTGACGACTGACTTTAATTTTATATTGTGCTTCTTTCACATAGTCCAGTCACTAGTCACCACTTACTGTTTTTACTACCACTACTAGCTTACTGTTTTCAACCTGTATAGTGAATGAATTCAATCAGATCTTATCAGATGCAATCCTCGTCTTTTTAACCGACTTCAAAAGAAGGAGGTTATCAATTCGGTGTTTTTTTTATATATGTACATCGATTACTCCGTGATTTATGATCTGATTCTTTTTTTGTTCGACAGCTGGTGCTCGCCATTTGGTCCCATTTTTTTATTCAAGATCCGACCAGTAGTTTTTGTTGTTATTCTTAATAATGCATAATATGACAACGCTGAGTTTTACTTTCTTGGCTTACGTAGGCAAAACTATAGAACTTACATTAAAATGACGTATGAAATATTTGTAGCCCTTTAAATAAGCTAATTAAAAGTCGGCGATGACATCTATCTTGTATGCTTGTCTCACAATAACCATTTTTTTCTTAGGAAACATTAATTAAAGCGCTATTATTCGTGTTCGATATGAATCCTTAACCATTTAAATGTGTTCATTATCAAGATAATTTAATGTAGATTATAATTGTCCTTTGAACTATATCATTCTGCCCAATAGTTTAGTAGATATCAAGAGATTAAACCACAAAGTAAGTAAAAACTACGCGCAAGTGATTTCAAAAGCCGCGTAGTAGAGGGCTAGGCTTAGCGATGTGTTTAGTACTACGTACTTGTGTTTGTTTTCATGTATTATAGACACTAAAAAGTGAAAAATAAAAAAAAAAACTACCTACGTTTAAAAAAACCAACTTCAAAAACTAAAAAGTACAAAATAACTTTTAAAACAAATTGAATACACCTCTTATACAAACTGAATACCTTTAATATTCAAAAAATACTATTATTTGTATGTGCTACCTATTAAAAGGTTTGAAGTCGGTGCCAAGCCAAATATAATAGAAGGTACCTACCCTTGCCCCGCGTGACTTTAAGCGGGATATCTTCGCCTAGAACATAAATAATTGTAGGTATTCATTATTACTTAATTCTATTATGACTTTGTCTAAAACAGTCGTGTTGTGTGCTCGTTACACAATACGCAAACCGAAAGGTCCTTTTCAGGGCCACAAGTATATTCATATATACGAATAATATACGTTTAATATATCATAAAGTTTTCATCTGTTTCACATTAAATCTCATTGTTCTTTAGATTTATATACGTGGGTTAATCTTTAGTGTAGGAATATCTTTACAATAAGTAAGCTGTTTATAATTTTAGTTTCATTTTGTTTAGGGCTTGGCACCGACTTCCTATTAATAGGTAGCACAAACAAATAATAGTATTTTATGAATATTAAAGGTATTCGGTTTGTATAAGAGGTGTATTCAATTAAATCTTTTTAAAGTTATTTTGTACTTTTTAGTTTTTGAAGTCGGATTTTTTAAACGTAGTTTTTTTCCAATTACCAGTCGTTATTAATAAAATTGTTCGATTGAAGGTGGAAGTTATTGTACAAAAAAAGTTAATATAACATTTTCGGGGTTACGTACCCAAAAATTAAAACCTGGATCATATTCCTAAGACAGTTTATCTGTACGTCTGTTACCAGGCTGTAACTCGTGATGCGTGATTGTTAGACAGTTGAATTTTTCACAGATTGTGTATTTCTGTTGTTGCTATAACAACAAATAAACAGAATAAAATAAATATTTAAGAGGGCTCCCATACAACAAACATGATTTTTTTGTAGATAATGGTCGAAACTGGAGAAGGTCGCACTGAAGATTAGCAGAACAAAAACAGAACACCTGTTCTGTGACTTCGGTGACCCATCCAGCTATCTCGCCGTTGCCTTAGACGGTGCATCTCTTCCAGTTTTCTCCGATTTCCGGTACCTAGGCTCATTAATCCAAAACGATGGTGATCTTGATCGTGACGTGAAAAATAGATTAAATGTGGGATGGATGAAACGGCGACAGGTCACGGGCTTGACATGCGACCCACGTGTTGCCCTTAAAATAAAGGGGAAAATTTACAAAACCATTATAGACCTGACATAATGTATGGATCGGAGTGCTGGGCTATTAAAGGAGCGGATGAAAAGAGAGTGCATGCGGCAGAAATGCGAATGTTGAGATAGCTGTGTGGAGTTACACGAATGGATAAGGTACGAAACGAGTATATTAGAAGGAAGCCTGAAAGTAGCACCGATAGTGGAAAAGTTAAGAAGCAAAAGGTTAGCATGGTATGGTCATGTTATGAGAAGGGAAGAATGGCATGTGACGAAGAGAGTTTAAGATATGAATGTGGGGGGATATATGAGTAGGGTTAGGCATAGGAAAAGATGAATGGATTGCATGAAAGGTGATATGATCAAGATGGGAGTGACAACTGAAATGACGGACGAATGATCGATGAAAGTCGAAACCAGTTGCCTGACCCCACATAAAGCGGGAAAAAGGCAAGAAGATGATGATGGTACGGAACCCTTCGTGCGCAAGTTAGACTCGCACTTGGCTGGTTTTTTTGCTCTTCTTTTTACAAATTCAATATTAACTGAATCGGGTTAAGATCGTAATGATATGGTGCTGTTCCTAAAATTTCTTCACCATTCTCTTTTTTTATATTTTCATTAGCTTTTATCCATATTCCATTTATGTAGTTTAACCATCAAAAAATTAGTAAAATACGCGTGAAAACTATTTTGTATGAAAACCACTACACACAAAACTTTGTATTTCTGCTTTGTTACTTTGCTTAGAAGCGTCGTTTATAATTCATTCTTTATATTCGATTCTTTGTTTGGTGGATTATATATAATGCCTTCAATGATTTTAATAGGTCTTCAAGATTGCCTTTTCTACATATTTAGAAAACGGGAAAGGTTTATTCAAGAAATCAAAAGAAGAGAGGATGAGGAGAAGGGCCTTCTAAACTGCACTAGGTGCAAAATGAACGTTGTATAATGTGAATCAGTATTTTTTGTATAATTCATTGTTCAACGTCCTCATAATAGCGACCACATTAATCAGTACTTATTTTGCAATTAAATATTGCAGCCATATATCTACAATATCTATCGATAAAACTATACGATATGGATCGATTTATTTTATTTACATAAGACGATAGCTGTATGATACGATTAAAGGAGAATTACTAACTTATTAAATATGTACCTAACAATCGTCAAGTTTGTTTAGTTGTATATTATTGTATAAACCCAAAGGCCGTTATGAACACATAAATAAAAGTGTTAAGAATTTTTCATCGACATCACTTCAGTGTAAGTAAAATCTTACTTCATAGCTATTCTTTATTTCATTACTTAATAATTTATATATATTTAAGGTAAATACGGTTACTGAGAGTTCAATAGATTTTTTTTTAGTAGAGGGTGGCAAACGAGCAAGCGGGTCACCTGATATCTAGTGACCGCTACCCTTAGACATCCACAACAAGCAAATGATTCGCAGATGTGATAGACAGCAAAAAGCATGTTTCCTATTCCTCGTCGTCGTCGTTTCAGACGATATTTGTCCACTGCTGGACGTAGGCTTCCCCCATTGATCGCCACATAGATCTATCCTCTGCCATCCTCATCCAGTGGGCTCCAGCAACTTTGACCAGATCATCGGTCCATCGTGTGGGAGGCCAACCAACACTGTGTCAACCTGTACGTGGCCGCCACTCCAGGACCTTTCGGCCCCATCGACCATCCGTTCTGCGCACAATGTGTCCGGCCCATTACCCCTAAAGGTTTGCAATTCTTCGGGCAATCCGTCTGTTACCTTGGTTCTACTGCGGATCACATCATTTCTGAAGCGATCCCGCAGAGAGACTCCGAGCATTGCCCTCTCCATTGCCCTTTAAGCGACTTTGAGCCGACAAAAAGTGCTCGCAGTGAGAGGCCACGTCTCAGTACCGTATGTCATCGCTGGCAACACACACTGGTCAAAGATTTTAGTCTTGAGACACTGCGGTAGATGTTGGGACGTGAGGATATCCCGCAACTTCCCGAACGCTGCCCATCCGAGTCGAATTCGGCGATTGACCTCCTATTCCTATCCATCCCCTTCTCATCCAATCATCTTCCCCTTCCCTTTCTATACTTATTAGGAATATTCTATCCTAATTTGTCCTCACGCTATCAATACGACGTAACTATGGATGTGAACCAACAAATTGGTAACATTGCGAGACTGTCTTTTTGTTCTTACGGAGCCCAGATCTAGCGAATGCGCAGCGCGCATGCTGCTCGCAAGCCGTTCGCGAATTGCGCGCGCGCCGTACGCGCGCACTTGCGGCAATTGTTTGGTGCACATTTCTGCCGCAACTCATGCAGCAACTGCGCGCTCGCCGTACGCGCGCTGCTCATTTGCGTCACATTCATCAGATCTGGACGCACCTTTAGAGGGTTTACTGTGTCAGACTGATTTGTTGTATGGCTGTTAGTTGACGAACGCGCCTGTTGTATTTTGTTAACTACGAACAATATCGTCATTGTTCAATTTTGAAATTGCATAAATAAATAAATATAAAAGTATTATTTACTTAAGATTAAGTCAATTGATCTCTTTGCCACGTAGCTCGTTGTCATATTAACTAAAAGAATAAACGAAGTACATTATAATCTAATATATTAAGTACCACTTAGGGGTCCTTAAGAAGTACTATGTGTGCTAGGTGTGAAGCTAAAGTATAATTTTAAAATTGAGAAAGGTATGCTTCATGTACGTTTGTAGGTGTAAAAAAGATAAATACAGAAAGATTAAAAGGTGTATGTTGCAAAAGAGAGTGGCAATGTTGGTAAAAGACGAAAACATCCCGAAAACACTCAAGGTTGTGGCATACTAAAGAAAAGCAACATTAAAAGTACCCGTAACCGACGGACATGTATGTACGTATGGCTACAGAAGAAGCGAGAGAGTGAGCAGAAAGAAAATCTTTGGCTACCTCTCCAGGATAAGGAGCAAGCGGTCCACCTGATATTAAGTGACCGTTACCCATAGGCATTTGCAACAAGCTAATGAGGTGCATGTGCTGCCTACCTTTAATGGACAGAGGGTGGGAAAAACAGAAAAATTACATTTCCTTTCCTATTTATACCTTAAAAATCTCGTTAAAATTCTCCTTCCCGTTCCAACCTTTCCTTATTAGAATCGGATGGGAAGGAGAAGAGGAGTAGAATTAGGCCTCCGGCACCTCACTCGCTACATGATACGCAGAATAGTTCAACTTCACTTTTGTCTTCTGTGAGGTAGTATTACACCGGTTGAGCAAAGCCATTCGTCCAACAGATCTCTTAGAATCCTAAATTAAAATGGTGAAAAGTCTATCTGTAAACGAATTCCAGAAAAAGATCTTGGGAATTAAGGATTCATAAAATATCATTTGCAAATTTACCTTTGAACTTAACTTTAGACGAATCACCATTGCTTGAGCCGATACAATTCCGCTTCGTTGTAAAGTCACTTTGACATAATTTGTCATACGCCTTACCGCTGACCATTAGGGTCAATGATAACGTTTACTTATTATGAATAAGTAAACGTTATCGTTCGTTAATATAATATTCTTTCTATAATTCACTGTATACGATAATATTGTCGCTATAATTTTATCTCATAATTCAAAGCTTAGGAACCGAATACATTTTTCGGTGTGCAGAGAAGTAAACAATAAAATTACTGGTTCTCACTAGTGTGTGTCAGTTCCGAAAGAATGTAAATATTTGATGTTTGATATCGAGTAAAACAGTTCGTAACAAAACGTTAATATCTATTGGATTTAAATTATTTTATTTTACGTCGTAATAATCGTCATATTTCACCTGCCGTGTTCTCACTAAGTGAGGTCGGCACAGCACATTTCCTTCTTCCACATCGTCTTCCGTCACTTCTTTCTTCCTCGTGTCATTCTTCACGCTATCCATCCATTTGCGTCTTCCTCTACCAACATATCCCTCTCCATTCATATCTAAAATTCTCAATAATTTTAGCTCGTGAAACATGACAATAAAATTGTAACAAAAATTGTCCTAATTAATAGGTTTAAATAACGTGTTACGCTAATTAAGTTATAAGTTCCTTGTTATGTTTTTGTCAGTGACCCGATATAATTAAACGGGCTTAATAAGCTTTTATTGGCTATTGTGAATGATAATGATAACTGGCCGAATGGATTCAGTAATGTTATCTAAATGTGACCCAAATTTATACTTATATAAGTATATATATATATATATATACGAGTATTTGTATGTATAGAGTTGTTTGTATATCATATTACACGTGTTTCGTACAAAGGGCGTTATTCGTCGCAATATGGCACGTTGATATCTGATAAGGCGACGTAACGCAATGCAACTCAATTACTAAAAATAAAATACTTGGAGCCGATGGTGTATATTTATGTTCTTTTATTTTAAAGCGTATGTGTAATTTTTGTTTTGGCTTTTACAAGTGTTATCGTTATCATTCATCGTTTAGTTTTATATTTAATTTCAATTAAATAAGAGTGATTTTATTTATTTGTTTTTCAAGCACATAGAAGAAACGCAGCGTCAGGACCTCTCTGAGTACTAAATTACTAAATATATAACATAGTACATTTGCGATTTGCCCGGTGTCCTAACTCTGACGTAGGCATTCAGAGGACTAGCTACTCCAACACAACAATTTTAATTAATATATTATTTAAATAAAAGATTAAGAAAAATAATTACAATGACTAAATGAACGACTTAAAATTATCCTGTTCAACATCTAAAATACGAACAAAATATTCTCTACTTTCATATACATATCGATGACCCTGTTAATTGACGTTTATCAATGTTATAAACATAATATACATTTAATCTGCAGACGTATAGAAAATGATTAAATGAAAGATGATTTAAAAAGTACCTATTTAGTGAAAACAATGACACGGTTGGGAGTATTAGCCACCACTACGTTTACAGTACACGACTCAGCTACGGCGGACGTAGCGGCGGCGAGTTAACAATTTGCTGACAGTTTATGATAGGCCTAGTCCGATTACAAAATGACGAAGTGCAGTAATCGATCGGTGACGCTATAGGGAACTAAGATATTATGTGATGATTTGTTCTGTCTTACTATATCGATAATGTGTAGCCGCGCGTATTTATGGTCCTTTAATTTTATCGCTTTGTATTTGCTGCATTGACTTAATGATCTCGCTGTTTATAATATGCCAACATCGGCCATAAGTTTACACACACAATTGAATAAGATTGCGTACAAGTTATCAGTCCTATTCGTTACGTCTTTGTCGATTGTTGTACCATTTATTAATTGGTTCCCGTCTAAATAGGTTGTGCTTGTGCCGTATTTATTTGTAATCTTTTAATTTTAGACAATGGTGAAGTCCAAGAAAGAAATCCGGTCGAAAGTTATGAAAGATGGTGAGTTCATCCCTCCGGACGGGGGTTGGGGATGGATGATTGTGCTTGCAGCGGGTTTCTCAAATGTAAGTAATGTTGTTAAAAACACTACACTTTTTATGGTATGCCGCTATACAGAAATGAGCAGCTGGTGATCAGAATGACGACTGTTTAAGTCATTACTAAAAGAAACCGAAACCAAAGTAGATTTTAATTATTTGTATTAAAAATGTAACCAGGCTTTACGTGTTATATCCCTTCACTAAATTATATTTTGCTATAGTAAAAGATCAGGCGCTTTTTTGTTATTAATTTTTATAAAACAAGGAGGAACAAGTAACGATAATAATAATCTTTATCTTTTGCTAAATGCAATCGTATACCCTGGTTTACAGAAAAATGTTTTTTTTGTAAATAAACGTTTTATATTAAAATAGCGTTGTAAATGAAGTTTGCTTGTTTACAAAAACTATATCTTGCTGTGAAACAAAGTATACATATAATGTAACACATACACAGCATAGAAGGAAAAGCTTCTTTACATGTTGTATATAAAGAAATCATTGTTTTCCTAGTAACTGGATGTCTGACTCATTTACCTATATTAACAAGTACATTGTCATGTGTCATACAAAACTACCATGAATGACGAATGAAAACTCAAGTGTGTGTATGCCTTCGACTGATTAGAAACTTGGCCAGTTTATAATCTCAATAGGCATTTTCTCGTTTAGAATCTGTCGGATTCAAATCGTCATACAATGACTGATAGTTTACTTGCGTTATTATATCAAAGTTTAAATGAGTTTAAAGGAATGGAAAAAGAAGACTCGATATTATGAATTTGGATCATAAAGAGTTTTAAAATGTCGGTGTCATCACAGATTATGCGTGAAACAATTATCCTCGATACACTTACTCATTATTTTCAGATTTAAACTTACCAAGTTTTTATTTATTGAGATATATTGACAACTAGAATATGCCTATTTCGGCACAAATTGATTGACTGACTCACTTACTCCCTGATGATCATCATAATTCTAAGGTACTTCAAGAAGGCCCAGAAGGCTAGAAAATATTTAGAAGGATAGTAATAGAAAAATTAATAAGATATATAAGATTATGTATATATAAAAGATAGTAATAGAAATCGGAAACTTCCCCCTCCAACCCCTCTTATAGGGTGTCATATTTGTACAGTCTGCAGTAATAAAGCTTCAGACCTGATGACGCTATAATGCTGATATTTTCAGGATAAGAGGTAGACTTATCTACCGTGCGAAAGATCTTATTAATATTGTTTCATTTATTTCATTTATTGACATCGATTTTGCAACAGCCTGTCAAAAAGAAATGTAATCCGAACACAAATAATTCATGTAAAATAGCTTATCAAGACTCAGAAGGTCTTGCTTTTACTGCTAAAAGGTTATAAGATCTTGTTCGTAAGGAGCTCACTTTTTTCTTTACTTTACATGGAACTATGTAGCTGTAGTTTACCTGGCATAACTGGTGCTGGCATTACAACTGTTACTAATAAACGTTATGTCTTCTTGCAGCTTTTCTCGCTGCCGATGCTGCAACAGTTCGGGCTTCTGTTCCGGGACAAGTTCACCCATCTGGGCATCACCAGTTCGGAGACGACCACCATAATCAACATGAACTCGGCGCTAACCTCTTGCGTCGGTGCGTGACGCGCCTCGCATGGTAACTCTTTGATACCATACCGGCCGATTCTAAGTATTATGATATTCCATATTAGGTAACTATTACGACTATTCGATATCTATTGGCCGAAAAGTGAAATTGCTGACATACTGAGAATTTGCTGGAATTCCTCAAGCTGCCCACACGAACGAAATATAAAGGCTGACCAGTGGAGTTACAAAAATCTTCTACTGCTTTGTACTACTGCTAGTAAAGTCAGTATAATTAACAACAAAAAAAATCTTCACTTATTCTACTTTTAAAATCACTTAATTTTCTTCTTATAGTGAAATTTTTATAAAGCACAATAAAGATGGCTGAAATCTGTTATGATGGACCTGTCTCTGGATGGAAATCTCTTCATCCTTCCATGTCTATTCAAACTTATGAAAACTTTGTTAAAAATTAAGTTCATGCTTAATCCAGTGACGCACAATCGAATGTACTTATTTTTCAAGTTATTTAACAAAATATAGAGCCTATTATACTTCAGGGTAATATGTATTTGTGATGGTTATACAATACTTTCAATGCGTTCAAATTTTACAAAGTCTATCCGTTAAAAAGAGTTTGTGTATTTGGGGTGAATGTTTAGTAGACATGGTAAGCATGCTAACGATTTTGGATGACGAATGAATGCGGGAAAAGCATGTTAATAGAATTAATGCCGTTGAGATACGATCCTTAAGAAGTATGTTAGACGTGACTTTGAATAAAAGGATTAAAAATATCGTTATAGGGGAAAAGTTTGGCTAAGAAGTGAATGTTGTGACTAGATTGAGAAAGGTATGCTTCTGTAGTTCGGGCACTTGAAAACGGTGAATGAAAAGAGAATAACGAAACAAATTTATGTTGCAAAAGTATGTGGCAGTGTTGGCAGGGGTCGCCCCAGGAGAACTTATATCGATCAGATTAGTGGCTTACTAAAAAAGGGCGAAATAAGGAGTACCCGTAACTGACGAGGTGTGTCAGGATGGCGCCAAGTGGAAATCCGTGATCTCTGCATACCCCTTTGGGTTATGGGTGTGAGCGTATATTTATTTATAATACTTATTGCTCATTAAAATATTAGTTTGATTTATTTATAAAACAAACTAATATTTTAATGAGCAATCATTATAATAATGGTGTAGACTTATTGTCTAAGCATTTCTTTGCTATGATTAATTGTTAAGGCGCTTTTTTTAAATGTTAGACTGAATACCTAAACCCTAAATAACAATTTTTGGTAGCTCTAATTAAAATTAATAAAATCTATCTACGCTAAGTTAATTAGATAAATTTAATTATTAAAATATGTAAAATAAATAAAGTATTCGTTTGAAGTGTAAAGAACACTTAAGACAAAACCAATAAAAACTTCAAATTAAAGAAATTAAAAGATACGGTGTTGAGTTAAACTTATAATTCCAATATTTGTTTACGGTCTGCAGCATTGGAATGAAATAGATTGCCGTTATATGCTTCATAACCTTTGTATTAACATTATCAATTAGTTCATTAACCTTTCGCACTTTATAAGATAATTTAGTCGCATTGCTAACTACGCGTACTTTATTTAAAAAGTTTTAAAGTGAAGAAACTTAGACCATTATATAATTAATTCATTTCTGTTTACAGGATTAGCGAATGGACCGGTGTTCAAAACGTTCAGCTATCGTCAAGTGTCTCTCACTGGCGCTATCGTGGTGTTCATATCACTGCTTCTAACAACATTCTCTTACAATTTCATTACATATCTATTGTCATTTTCAATACTTTATGGTAAGTTTAGTCAATATAAAATATATGTGTTAAGTGCAATCCATCCTTCTTTTCTTAGGCCTACCCCTACCGACACATCCTTCCACATTTATATCTATGTTTCTCTTTGTCACACGCCATTCTTCCCTACCTACCTTTTGCTTCTAACTTCTCCATTATCGGTGGTACTTTAAATCTTCCCCTAATATACTCGTTTCGACCCTTATCCCTTCGTTCACTCCACACATCTATCTAAATATTTGCAGTTCCTTTAACAGCCTAACAGTCAGATCCATAATTATGACGTCTATAGGTCTTATGATGGTATTGTAAATTTCCCCCTTTATTTTATATATTGTCAGACATATCACATACAAATTACTTTTGTTAAAATAACAATATTTAACAAATAATCTTTTTTTCCTCAGGTGTTGGATATGGTATTAGCAGTTCTGCAAGTGCCCTTGCATTAAATACTTATTGGAAAAAAAGAAGACGCCTAGCGACCGGTCTATCATGGACAACAACAGGGATGGGACCCATGTTATGGCCGCACATAATAACAGGACTGTTTGCAGTTTTCGGAGAAACTGGTGCAATTTTCATTATCAGTGGACTTTCACTGCACGCGATAGCTTGCGCACTTTTATTGCAACCAGTGGAATGGCATTCGAAATCACCAAAAGAACAAGACAAGGAGAAACTACTAACCCCAGATCTACTAAATGACCACAAGAGGCCAGAAGAGAGTGGTTATTTTAGCCAAGTATCGAAATTTAAAAATCTTAGCGTGTTTTCAAGTCAATACCTTTACAACGAAGACGATCCGGTTACTCCTGGTTATGAAATCACGGACCCAGGCGTACCGATGATGTTAAGAGCCAACGACGGATACTTCAGTCAATCGAGACAATCGAAAAGTCGAATTTCTTCAACAGATGGATCCAATCGAAACTCACGCCTTAATTCTAAGAAACCATCAATGTCTAATTTACTTGAAAATCGATCACGAAAATCTTCTACTTTATATCTCAACGAATCTAAAAAAAATTCATCGGTTAATTTGGGTGCACTTGCTCAAGAGCGTGAACCGTTTAAACCAAAACGTAAAACGTCAATAAATTTGGATACCCAGATTCCAGAATCTGAAATAGAGGATTGCCCTACACTTAAGGCTCCCCAAGATTTAAAAGCAGAAGAAAAAGCTGTGATAGAGAACATAGATCCAAAAGAAGCAAAATACATAGCCGATAGAGCTGAGAAGCATTTTGCGGGCAGTAAAAGTATTAAGTCATTTAAAATGGATGGTCAATATGGTGAAAAGTATAGCAGAGATAATCACAGTAATATTTCCTTCAAAAATCAAGAAGATAGCGAAGAAAAGAAATATTTAAAAGACAATCATAGTAATCAATCATACCGTACGAGAAATCGAAGGAAATCCAATAATTTTAATTATGAAAGTGAAGTTCTTAAGCAAGCTTCGCTAAAATTGGAACAATACTTAAAGGAAAGCGAAGATAAGTCGCAAAGCGATAAGTTTAAGCTGTTGATAAATAGTCCAATCGAAGATGACGTATTCGATGAGAAGAAAGAGGAACATAGAGAAGATGAAGACGTTGAAGAGGAACTAACTTTTTGTCAGAAAATAGCGATATTTTTCGATTTGGACCTTTTAAAGGATTTCACTTTTATAAATTTAATGTTGGGTATAACATTAGCAAATTTTAATGAGCTCAACTTTTCAATACTTACACCATTTATCCTAGGAGACTATGGTATGACGAAACCTCAAGTGGCATTTTTTATGTCGCTGTTGGCCGGAGTTGATCTTTGCGTTCGATTTTGCATTCCATTTGTTGCTGGGAAAATTGGATGGGACAATAACTCTTTTTTCCTTTTTGGAGTTCTATCTATGGCTTTCGGAAGAGTAGGTAAATATGTTCCGAGTTTAACATATTTTTTTAATTTCGCATGGTACTAATTTTCAAATTATTAATACACTAATTTTGTTACAGTTTTGTCATATTGTCAAATATACTCAGTTGTGCTCTTGGTAGCAGTTATTATAGGTTTTGGAAAAGGGTTTCGAACAGTCTTCATGGCCCTAGTAATTCCCACGCATGTACCATTGCAAAAGTTACCAGGAGCTACAGGCATCCAATTGCTTACCGCTGGAATCGTCTATCTAGCGTTGGGACCCGTAGTAGGTAAGGATAAGCTGATATTTAAATTAATTTTTGTACGAAAAATCGCACACGAATGATACACATCATTAAGATTTTTGCTAAATAGATTTTATGAATTTTACATTATAGATAACTTATATGACATACATATATGTATTTTCAAAACCTGTAATTTTTTATATTAAATTATATCCACAATAGATACAGTTTCTAATTCTAACAATTGAATTTTTTTAGCGATATTAATAATAATAACTTACACGACATCTTACTAAAATCGAATGCTATTTTGGTTTTACCTAAAATTTAAAAATCCTTATAAACTGTAAGCTTAATGTTAGTGTGCAATAATAGAAAGTATCTAATAAATATTGGAAAAATCTTTTAAAATTGTGTACTTAAGAACACAATTTTAAAACATTTTTCAAATCCAACAAGAACGTACTGTGCTATACATCATGTTTCAATATACTTAAACATATATGTCGTTATAGTAAAATATTTATCGTCAGTACTCCATCACTTACAATCAGGCGAATATTCTGAAGAGAAGGTACTACGAAGGTAGAAAAATTATGAAATGGATATTATTATTTCTAGGGTGGATTAAAGACAACACAACGACAGCTGTGACTCTGCACTGTCTGAACATTTTCACCTGGTTGACAGCGTTTTCGTGGGGCTTAGAAAAATACATCACAGTGAAACGACAGAAAAACGCACAAGAGGAGGTTATTAAAACATAAATAACTGCTTGCATATTAGTAAATAGGTTACAAGTCATTAATTCTGTTTGTTCAAATTGGTCCGATAAAAAGAATGTTAATTAGATGTGTCTGAGTGCCAGTGTTTCGGGGGTCAGCCGAAATGTGACGCCGCGTCATTTATTTATCTATTATGTGTGTAATACGTTGTTTCTTTTGTCATGTTTATTAAAAATGTTAGTTTTATAGTCTGTATTTGGTTTTGAGATACATAATTGCGCGAAGTGTGTTACCGCAACAATTAACGGCATTTTTATGTTGAGAATACAAATTATTTTGCAGTTGGTAAGCCTAAAAATGTATAAATCGATGGATAACTTATAAAATTTTGTTAGTTATGTAGTTCGATGTTAAACAGATTTTTTGCTTTGTTTAAATAGTCGTGCATGGAAAAGTATAGAGCTATATAATTATATAAATATATATATTATTAAGTATAGAGATATATTGATATAAGTATCTGGAGACTTAATGAAAAAAATGTCTTTTCATAATAGCTATGATTTTTTAAGTTAATGCCATAAATAGTTTAGAATTAATATAGGAATTGAAGTAGGTTATTGGACGTTTATCCGTTACGTTTAATTTTAAAATATTACATCCTCTGTAGTAAATTATGTATTAATAATACATACATTTAGAATATTTTGTCTTTATTATTTCTCGAATAGAATTAAAAATGTAAAGACATGTAAGGGCAGTTGCATAAATGTGACGACTTTCAGGGGAAACTTTTGAAAAGTTACAATAAAATTCTACAATAATACCAAGTATTACATGAATTATATATGTATATCAATCAACAAAAGATCACATAGCTTTAATTGGAGAACGTATACCTAATCGATTGAGTTCTACGGTTAAGAGAATCCTTAAGATATTTTTAAGATTTCCAGAACATTATAATTATTTTTAAGTATAATTATTTAAAAAGTTATGGTATATAACGGTAAAAAAGCTACCACTCCTAAAAAAATATGTTTAAATGATACTGTGCATTATTTGCATTGTTTCGTAGCTTTATTCTGTACCTACTAAAATTAAAGCACGAACTGGTGTGTAGGTGGGACTCAGAGGGCACAGCAATCCCATTATGAATTCTTAGTCCCCTGCCCTATTCCAATGTTATGTGGGGTCGTTATATTATGACCGAAATCCATACTGTACGTAGTCCGTACTGTTTTGGCTACAGTTTGTACGGCCGGCCGCCAGCTTGACTCCAACACTCTTCGCAAATATTATTAATATATCGTTACGATTACATCGCCTTTCGTTTCATCAGTGAAGAATTTGAACATCAAAAAAAATTATATTAAAATATAACGAACCTCAAACGGACCTCTATAAGACTGGTTTCTTATTACATACCATTGTGGTCATTATTTAATAATCGTTTACTGATATGGCCGTCAATTACCATCGCGGTCACGATTGTCAATTGCCACATCCGAGTTTATGGATGTACCGCGTGCTGACTTAATTTAGTTACCTTCAGGATATGGGATATCCTTATGCACTCTTTCATACACGATGCATCTTTACTGTAATGGGTATAACAATGGTATACAAATAGTAAAGCAATAAATATCACCTAATATTAAATTAATTCAGCGGCTCGTTGTGATCTAAAATCAAATAATCGAATTTTTGAAAAAAAAAACCACGATCTTATGATAACATAGATGTCAACGCAGAGCAAAGTTCGGTCAGCAGCGAGGAAATATCATGTTACTAATTTAATTCCTACAATTATTAAGAATACAATTAAGAAAGGTTTGCTTCGGTGGTTGAGGCATGTTGAAAGGATGCATGAAGAGAGAATAACGAAAAATAAAAATATTGCATAAGTGAGTGGTAGCGTTAGTGGGGGACGCCCTAGGAGAACTTCTATAGATCACATTAGTAGCTTACTAAAAAGGGCGATATAGGGAGCACCCACAACCGACGAGCATGCATGTATGAATAGTATGCCAGGATCGCGCCAAATAGAAATCCGTGATTTCTGCCTACCCCTCTGGGTAACGGGCGTACATATTTATTTATATTAGGTCCTTACATATGAAATTGGCGTTTTGTATGGGAGGAACAAAAAGTCGAATATTTTTTAATATAATATATTTAATTAATCAAAGTATGAATCATTATTTTCTATGCACTTTTGCCATCTCATAGGTAGGTTCATTGATCCCTTTACTAAAAAAACCAGTCGGACGGGAATCAATAAAATCTTTGAAGGCGATTTGGACTGCCCCATCGGAGTTGAATTT
>JWHW01028771.1:482951-501900 GCA_000931545.1 Papilio glaucus | reverse complement strand
AAATTTGTGTAGAATCAAATAAATTGAATAAACGAAATTGAGAGTTAAGGATATTATCACGTGTATAATAAATAAAAGATACATATCAAATGCAAGGATATTTGAAATGAGAAGTACATTGTACCATCATCGTTTCAATTAAATATAGCAAGTTCATTTAAACGATTTTGATGGTTACTAAAGTCAATATCATAAGAAAATAAAAAAAACGCAATAACTAATATTAAAAGTGGTATTTGGTTTTGCAAAGTAAATAATAATATTTTAGATATTAAGGAAGAAAAATAGATTTTCAGTTAGTACACATACAGAGAATAAAACATGAGACAAAATAATGTAATAAAATTATCTAAAGTTTTGAAACGTGTGTAAGTAAACATTATTAATAACGTGTACAATAAGTTCAAAATAAATAACTGAAATGTGCAATTGTGTTAAGGAAATGAGATATTTTTATATAATAATATAAATTATAGTTAAATAATATAAATAAGTTAATATAAAATAATAAAAACCTCATCCGTGTTAATTTAAACTCTGTCGTCAGGACTCTCCGACGAATGTGTGCTATCGATTTCATAAAGACTGCGCAAATTGTTTACTGAAAGAAGATAGAAAGTGAGTTAGTTGACTGAAGTAAGAAGTGAAGAAGTGCTATGAGTGAGACAAAAAATCCTTACTGCTATGATGCCAGCCTTTGGAAAAGCCATATGATGAATCTGATTTTATAGAGTCCAACGAGACTGGACCTGAGGCAGTAAATCCAAAGGGTGGACGATTCAAGAATCTCGGTGACTTAAAGGGAAAGTTGTCCAACGTCAACTCATCGTAATTATTGCTATGAATTTTTTTGAACTCAAGCTTTTCAATTCCATGATCAATTTCAGTTGAGGTTTCAGTTTTGTCACTCCAAGGCTTTGATGTTACCACGTAAACTTTTTCTTTGGTAAGCGGAGATATTGATGTCTGTATCAAACCCCACGGTGCAGACGTTGTTGTTGTACTGCGGAAAGATGAAGCCGCCGTGTAGATACGCGGTTTTTGATTTTCGTCCGGATCTTCTCCTTTTTCAGTTAATTGTTTATTTTTGGTTCCCTCGATTATGTTAAATTCTTTTGTTGATTTGGACAAAGTATTGTTTCTTGTTTCGGTAACAGAATGTTGCACGCTACTAGAACCTTCGTGGTCATAATCTTCGTAATTATAATCGGTGGGCTTATTGTCTTGGTGTGGATTCATTGTGGTGAAAAAATCATCAGGAATTTGTTTAGCATACTTTTCATTAGATCTCGTTCTATCGGGCGTTGAATAGTGATTAGAATATTCTTGTTCTGTCCAATCGTCAATAGTATGTTGTAATTTAATAATATCAAATGGTGGTTCCTTGACATCGTAAAAATCATTTGAGATTGTAGGTGTGTTCTTCATTTCTGAATCATGTTCTTCAGTCACCGTTGATAAATGATCTGTCGTTGTAGTAGGTATCGTCGAAGTTTCTGTAGCAACGTTAAAATATGAGACCTCTGTATTTGAAGGAACTTTTCTTGCTAGATGCTCTTCTTTAGTTATGAAAGCTTGAGCTTCTTTAGAAACTGAACGCATCTCTTTATTATTACCTTTTTGACTATGCTCGGTGATGTAAGGAACAATTATCTGTACTATTTTTGCTTTGTTTTCTCGTCCATCTGGTGATGTTGATAAATCTTTATGATTATTTTGCCTAGTATCAACCCAAGCTTTCGTTGTAGATTGAATTGGTGCAAGTGTAGTAAATATCTCGTCGTAAATTTCATAATCATTCTGACTAGTGGTTATTGCTGAAGGTGTAGAAGCATTAATCACAAAATTTTCAAAATTCTTATGTGGTGCGCTGGGTTTTAAGTAAAGCAGCGGGGAATCAATACTTTGGAGATTACTTTCTGTTCGATATCTGTCTAGGTCTTCATCTTTTACTCCTCTTAAGTCCGCAAATACTTGTCTGTGATTTGATGGGACATAAGAATTCTGTCTCATATCAGTAGGTAAGTTACTTTCATATAAATTATTACCGACTTCAAAACCAGTTGTTTCAAAACTAACATCTTGATTTACTTTTGCTGATGAAATATGGTCTTCTGAAGCCTGAGGAGTAATGTCTCTAGCTTCATCGATCACATAGTTGTTTGGTATATTTCTGTAGGTTTTGTTTTGATTATAACTTTTTGTAGCATCTATCTCTATGACTGGGGATTGAATGATTGTAGTTGGATATTCTATTGAATGCACAAACTCTGCAACTGGAACACTTTGTGCTACATTAACACTGTCGGAAGTTTTCTTCATATGATTTATTCCATAGATTACTTTTGTTGGAAATGTAGTCGATATTATTGGACGAAAAGGTCGGGCATTGAAAATAGGAGGTAGTGGCGAAACACTTAAATTTGGGAGAGCAACTGGTTGCAAAGTATGAATATTCCTTCCTTTATTTAAGGTAAATGGAGCAGGATTTGCCAGTGCTATAGAAACATTTGGTTCAAATGATTTAACAATATTATTAGTTACCACCTGGGTTTTAAGTTTACTTGATGCAGCTTCCAGCGATGTAAAGGAGTAAGGTACATTCAATGCATTGGTGTTACTGATATCTTCTCCATAAGAATTCTTAAAACCATTATGATGCGATATCTTTGGTAGTTGTATATTATTCCCCGGCGGTGTCACGACATTAAAAATGTCCAAATCACTTCCTACAGGAGACTGATTTTGTAATCCTCTTGGGAAATTATTTTGAAGATGTGCTGGAGAAGTTGTTGTAACTTGGAGGCTGAAATCATAAGGAACCGCTGTCGTGACGTAAGGTATAGGATGGTACGGCGTGGTTATAACACCGTGTGTTTTAATCAAATCATATGATGAGCTTATTTGTCGAAATGAAGAACTTGAGGTCGATGTTTTGGGTAAGCCATATGAAGAACTAGAATGTACTGAACTTGAAGGATTTTGTGCAGAAACTGAGTTTTGCTGAGTAGCACTTGGAGGTCCATATGTTGAACTTGGGTTTCTACTGAACTGAAACTGTGATTGATCAGGAACACCATAAAATATATGTGGTTTGTTTATTAATAGCTGATTTGTCTTTTGTTCTTGACTCCTCTGGAAGTTAAATGGTTGTGGTCGATATTGAACTACGTTTTGCGCTAAAGCTGTCGGACTCGGAGGACCGTAGGTAGGGCTGTTTTGGGGGTTTGCTTGGGCATTTTTATCTCCTAAGTTATATTTTATTACAGGAACCCATGGCACTAAATTGCAAGGATTGCAATCTTTTTTGAATGGTTCTATATTAATGTTAGCTACATCAGCAGCGGTCTGTTGGGACGGGAAAAGCCATCCGGATATTTTTTGGAAAAATGATGGCGAAGGAGTGGTCGTAAAAGGTTGAGGGGAAGGCACAAAGTTAAAGTTGTATTGTTTGTAAAAAGGGGCAGGAAATTTGAAATCCGAAGAAGGTGGAACAGTAGAAGCAGCAGGAAATTGAGTTGTTTCATACTGGTATCCGAAGTCCTTAATTTGATGGTGCGGTTTTCCTCCGTGAAACGGTACAGGACCATTTGGTAAGGGAGGTGGTGGCGGCCTCAAGAGATCCCCGAACTGTGATGGACCATTTCCATTGCCATAGTTGTAGCCGGAAACGGGTTCACAATTATATCTCGCTATAGCAGCAAGCAGCAAGACAGGAAATATCTGAAATATGGAGTAAACAATATTTTAGTTCAATTTGAAAAAGAAGAAATTGAATTAATAAAGATCTTTATTATCTATTTTTTAACTCAACTTGTTAAATATAAAATATGAGAAGTTAAAACCCGTCCCCATATATCGCAAACCACAAAGTGCAGCTCGCATGTAAAGTAATATAGTAATATAAGACCATGTAAGTGTAAAAGTTTTCTTTTAGATATTAGCAAATAGTAAACCATATTAAAAATAATAATTAAGTTCATTGGCAAGTGTATTCATTTAGTAATTAGAAAATATGGTGAAACACTCAACGTGACATGTCTAAGCTATTGTAATGTCTTCCCACGAGTTGTTATTCTTTGCACTTTTCTCTTTTCTCATAACAAGCATTGGGCCGCAATCGGAAGCAGAGCAGATTTCGGTGCTATAATTTACATTGTTATACTATTTCCGAGCTTCAAACTGAGACTTCGAAATATTTTACAGGTTTAATTTGTTTCGTTGGATGAATAACTTTTATATTACATTAGATAACAATAAAAAAACTTTTAATCCAGTGTGTCTCTTTAGGAATGCTAGAGAAATGTCACTTATGAGTTTGAAGATTAAGAAACACTGTAACCTTCATTAGGTCAAGAAGGCAACAAAAGTTATTCTTTATAATTAACTATAACAGTAACTGAGTGTTCCTAATTAATAAAAGAAACAACAACAAATCATTGTTAACGGAATGTAAAGTGTACTTGTTATAAATGTACTAATAAAATTGTAAAGATTGCATAAGAACGATATTAAAATTCTTCAGGTAATTCGGTTACATGCTTACATGCAGCGTTGATGCAACAACTTGGCAGAAGAAGAAAAATAAATAACCATCTTTGTAAATAAACTCACGAAGCGAGTAACAATTGAATCAATTCGATGCTCGTATAGAGTTCGAGTTTCGAAATCATAGCAACATGCGGCGGGCATCGCCAAGCATTGGGACGTGTTCGCTTTAAAACGTGATGAAAAGTGAAAATCGATCTTTTGGTTAATCTGAACGTTGGTCACGTTTTATCGAAGGATAACTTAAATGCAAAATGAAACAACTGTTTTTTTGATTGCGTAATTTTTGTAAGTGTTGTTTATGTTGCATTTCGCTATTGTTGCGGTTTTGCTGGTTATAGCACTTACAAACCTCGCCACCACAAATCGTTACACTTTTAGTGATACCAGTTTTTGGATAAATAAAAACTAGCTGTGTTCACTGATTTTCGAAATGTTTTTTAAACCATCATTTACGTTACAGTTTATTTGACCCGAAAATTATGTATCAGATCCAAAATGTGATCACACAAAAAAATATATATAGACATACATCCTGCCTTCGACTTGAATTTAAAATTACGATAGAATTAATAAGTGAAAAATATTGGCTAACTTCTCTTCTTTATTATTCAGTTATTAGGAAATACTGCTATTTAATTGTGAAATTATGTGTGTGCACAGCATAATTAATACGTAAGTCAATTTAGACATATAGGATAATTTCAAACAATGTGTTTTAAACAAACTCTTATAATATATACCTACCTTATTTTGGATTTTTTATGAAACATAGTGGCGTATATTCTCATAGTTGTTTTAAAAAAATATTTTTATTTAACTGTAAATATTTTTGAATTATTTCCTTGCCAGAGTTTACAACATTATACCTTGTTTCACAGTAAGATGTGATTTTTGTAAACAAAGGTTTTTTTGTCAAAATTCGTAAATTCCCAAAAAATCCAAAAGCAACTTTTCCTCATAACCAACACCTTATAACATTAGCTATCCATATTTAACTTCACTTATCTCCCGATTTCCACAAAATTACAACATTTCCGATGAAAGTATAAAAAGTGTAATGGCCGCCATGTATGGTAAATGACGTTTACAATAATCGTATCTTGCAATGAAACAAGGTACACATGCATAGTTTAAGGAGGAACTGGAAAGCGCGTGCCGACATTATGGTCAGATTTAAACGATGGGCGCACGGACAAAAGTCATCGCGAAGTGAAAGTACTTTCATAGAGAATCACATTAAATATTCCATTGTGTAAATTTATCCTTAACTAAAATTTGCATGACGGACTTCGTCTTCATAATTTTTAAATACGTAATTAAAAGTATATTGCTTAAGTAGATGCAGATCGGTACTTTATAAAGAAAGCGAATTGATTTTTTACATACATTTGGTACGGTTCTTCTTGTGCCACGTATTATAAACATATTATTAAAAATTAAGAACGTACCTCCCCCCCTCCCCCTGCTACCCTCATCCAGTGGGCTCCCGCAACCATGAGCAGACCATCGGTCCATAAATATTTTAACAAAGCTATTTTTGTGAAATAAATAAGTTTATTCCATTAATCATAAATAATAACGAAAACGTGGAAAGTCCCATAACTAACGCCGACGTCATAATGGAAAAATACATAACAATTAAATTATCTTGTCTGAGCCCACCTTAATTAAGACCGTCTTTTATATCAACGGTTGTTTCAAAGAAATGAATTAAAAAGAATTTTGTATATAAAATTCAACCCCTAAGCTATACAAGAGGCAAATCTATAAATATACAGATTAAGCGCATTTGCAAAATAATTTTATATTAAAAGGAATTTATATGACGTAGAATATATTAAATTAAAATAAAGTAATTTAAATCTGTTGAATAAACGCTATATGACCAGATTAAATGAATGAAACTAGAATGTGAGTTCAATATGGTGCAGACACCGTCTAGACTGCCCTCTGATAATATGTACCTCGACGAATTATAAACTACAAAAGAACTATTACTACTGCTGTTAGACCGGCTACTTAAAGGGCAATGACTTCTAAAGCCTTAAACTGATGGAAGGATAAGATACGAGTACGCGCCAGGATTATAATTTTACTTCATCAAATGGAAACTTGATACCAGGAAATTTAATATTCTTTATGTTATCAAGTAAAAATAATAACGATTTTTAAAGTGAAAACTTCTTTAGCCACATTAGACGATATTTGCTAGAGAAAATCTTGTATTTCTTATATTATCTTCGCGTCAACAACGCGCCAGCAACATACTTATTTGAATTCGGAACAGATTCGGCGAACTTTTTTTCATTTATTTTTAATTTTGTTGTTACAAGGGTTTATTTTTGTTCATTGTTTATTTATTTATTTTTGAACTAGTGTCGCGCCTGTTTTGTATTATCACTTCTGTCGGTAGTTATGACTGCTTATTATTTTTTGTAGTAAAAGCAGTTCTTTGATCTTTTCGGGATGATAAAAGTAAATCTATAGAAATAAAAAGCAATTTTTGTATGTTTGTTTATTTATTCATCTTCTATCCGTTCCTAAACCATTAATCAGATTGTGAGGAAATTTTGGTTGGTTCTTCCGAGGAAGCCCGCAAAGGTTTGGTGGCCAAAAATAAATTATATAAATAAAAAAAATGTTTTTCGATTTTAATGAAATTTTTTGCACAATGCTTTGATATTATTTTGTGTGTACATATTTGAAGAGACTTCACTTTTTTACTTTACGTGGTATTGCAACACATTCCGGGTGCAACAAGTAGAAAATAAAATTAACATAAGTAAATAGTTCGCGTCATATCAACGTTAAGCAAGGTAGATTTGCTTGAGTTAATTTGTAGTATCCGTTCCGTTTGAGTTCAAGTTACATCTAAGGATTTAAATAAAATTACGACATCTAAACCATTAGCTGCCCATATTATATTTTATTGATTCGATAACTAACTAAAATTGACTGCCTAAGTACCTACTAGTATGTCTTAATTAAAAAAAACTTTGCACCCAATGTTTGTGCCGATAACGCATCTTTTAGAGGATCATGAAAAAAAATTGAAATTATGTTCATATCAATTTAAAGAAAATTCGCGGTAACAAATAATTCAAATAGAAAACAAAATGTTGTGAAAATATTTGTAGATACAAAACAAAAAAACTAAGTACGTAGATAGGAACCACAAACAAATATTAAAGAAAAGTAACAATAGTAATACGAATATGACGTTTTAAAATAGGAAATCACGAAACAAAAATAGACACTTCGCGAGTCATCACTCTTACTTTTGCGGAAACAATGCGAGCTGTCGACGCACGACCATTCGTTACACTCGTTCATTTATAACAAATTCATCATTCATTCATTGAAATCATTAAAACAAATAATACACGTGACAGTTGTATGATAGGCTATTTGTAAACGGAATGCAAACCAGAATTAACAATGCGTGATCTCTAGAACGCTGACCGACAAATGGGGTGAGAAATGGTGGTGAAAGCATCACTACGAATCGTGACTGACGCCGCACAGACTATGTGATCCACATCTTGGATCGATTAATCTTTTACAAAGATAAAGTTACGATAAACGCTTAGTTTTAAGCAAACTGTATTTATATACAAAAAAGGCATTTTTATACATTTTTACAGGTTACAGGTTTTGTTTTACAAGTTTGTGATCCCCGCATTCCTTTGTCAAATAGTCAGATTATTGAAATGCACAAATATTACATGCGAAATATGTGTAAAATCCTATCTTAATCCGACTCGCTCTGTGTCTGATGGCTGATTTTTTTTACAAATTTAATCGGCTAACCTAAGCGTGCGGTTTTACATTAATGACTGATTTGTGGTGTAGGGTACTTGGCAGGATCCTAGGCACCCCTATATGTAAATCTGACGCGTTCGAGGATTTACAGCAATCCCCGCTTTGGCTGCCGTACCATTAGTATAATAATCCGAAATTTATAGACTAATTAAAACAAAACACTCGTCTAGAACTGGTATGTCTTCGAAAAATTTATCAAAGAAATCTTGCCCACCTGGAGAGCATTTTGACGATATTGTTGTTAAAATTAATTAAACGTGGAATAGTATAATTAAACTTGAGAAAGTATAATTTTCAAAAGTGAATTTTATAATGGTCCACCCTGTACATCGATAATTGTTTTTTTTATTACTGACTTTTCACTTTTTTTTCACGTTTGCCTTGAGGAGGATCTGCAGTTACACTAGGCTCTAGGCGTAGAGTGCAAAGGGCGCTGAGCTTAGATCTGTTTAGAGTAACTAAGCTCGAGGACTCGATAATAAGAGAAGTGTATGTATCGAGCTGAACTCTTCTAGGTCACGAGCTTAAATGTTTTTCATTTTTTTCATTACCTTTGTAAGCAGAAACTTGTACAACACATACGTAAGTTAAGCATAATCTTTTAATAGCATCTATCAATCAGTAGCATGAAGTTATAAACTAATTTGTAACCATTTCTTTTACATATCGATTTATCCAAAGTATGCTATATGTATCTTAGCCATTTTATTATTACATAAAATAATACACAATAGCTTACTCCGTAATAATTACTGAGAAAAGAATACCGGGGAAAGTTTTGTTTACATAAAAATAATTACATGCATCTATTGTGTTTTATTATATTAAACAAAATTAAACGTTTTAATGAAAGTGAACGCGTCATTATGTGGCTCTGTGCGTTTCTTGGCGGTATACCCTAAACCTGTTAATGTCTAACTTTCAAAGTCATAGAGACAAGAATTACCTTGAGGTCATGGTTCCTTAACATCATTGTTATTATTTTAAAAAGATTTTGTTTACTGTCATTACTTTCTTAAAAAAAGTTGTAAGTTTTTTTAATTAACTACTATTTAAAGTGTATAATAAAAAAATATTTTATTAGTTTAGTTGAGTAAAATTACTTGTTATATCGCTTATTAGTTCCCCTTAAATCACACTTTATATAAAAGATATTTCAGTTAAAATATTTATAGCAATTGTTAAAAAAGGCTATTTGCCGTAAACTGTCACGACGGCCCTGTTAAATATATAATTATGTAAGAAATTGTATACATAGAAAAGTATACATAATACACATATGTTACAAAGTAAAATAACTTAAAAAGTAAAGGAATTTTATATATGTATCGTAACTAAAAAAATAATACTGCATTATTTTTTCCTCACCGGTAGATACGCGGTCTATATCTCCTGTGTCTTATCTTGATACATTTTAACTACGTTAGAGATTAAAAAAATATTCGAGTTATAAATGTTCACAACGAACGCAGCTAATGGTGGGACATTACATTCTCGTGTCTAAGAGTCATTCTAAGCAATCATCATCATTGGGTGAAAGGTTCACGCAAATGATAGATTCATTTTTACAACCGTGAATTGCTAATACTTTTAAAATGTTAAAGTGTTTACAGCATGTACAAACATGTATTATTCAAATGAATTAAATGAATAAAAATCAAGAATGCTAACATATAAAATAGATTTGAGAAATTTTTACATAAACAAAATCGATTTTTTGAAAAAAAAAAAACTTTTGTGAGTAATTTTTTTGTGTAAAAAAATATATTTCGTTTTATTTCTTTAACAGTTTACCAAAAAATAATGGCTATAATGTCAAAATTAGATCAAGGTCTTCGAGACGATTATCATGCTATGCGATTTCATGTGCGGACGGCGTATGGCGAACTGCCATTCATTTCACTGTCGCGGTCAACGAAAGCGGCTCCGTGTTAATTACAGCTTGTTAGCGGTCGGTTGCCTGCATGATTACGATCATACGCTACGTTCCGGTTATTGTTTACCTTTATTTGTAATGTTATGACATACTAAGTTGTAGGGATACGGACATTGTGTCAATGTCAGAGTAAAAGCGAAAACAACCTTTATTAATACACATACTTAATATTAATTTTGTACGTATAAGAGTATTTTAATATTATTTTTAATGCATCATAAAAGAGTTTTATCAAACAGTGTTTATTTTATTATTTTTTTGTTTAAATTGAATAAAAGTTTTAAATTAATTAAAATTAGTACACGAAAACTCTATGTAAAGAATACTTACGGAAGAGCAAAATGAAACATGTTTCCTACTGTTGCGGGTATCGGACCACCATTCTTTTACTTATTATTATCGATGACTAATCAATATCATAATTATGTGTTGATATAATATACAAAATGGTTATCGCAAATGGTAGAAAAATAAGCATATATAAAGCAACTATAAATGTCACTGTACGTTAATCTTTGTCAATTCACTTTGACAGCTAAATATCTGGTGAGAAAAGAGAGTTCTCACGAGGTATTCGGGCTTGCTAATATTTGTCGAAACGTTACACTTATACTTTCGAATACTCATATATTTGTAAAGTCACGCATCATATTATAGCAATTTCTCCAATTACGTCGCCCGTGTGATATAAACAATGTAATGTTATATTTTGTGAGATCACATTTTGTGGGATATAATGATATAGAATTAGCTTAGACGTAAACTGGTATAGTTGTTGAGAAAATACGCTTTCGCGAAGCTCCGTGAGCGATATACTCGGTTCCCAGAAGAAAACAATTGTGCAAAACAATGACTTGTATAGTTCAAGAGCACTCTCTTGTGCGACTTTAACAGAATCTTGTGAAATACGATCTTTTTATTGGCAATAATTTGCTTTAAGACCTCTTAAATAAGTAACAAGAAAATTATCCATCAGAAATTACCTCGTAGTATGCAGGTTAAGGAACCTAGTCTTTGGACTACCAGCTGATATTTTTGATGTGCTTCAAAAACCATTTTATTTTATAAGTTTCCGGTTTATTTGATAAAAAGCGCATAACGAATGTTTTTAGCATAAAGAGTGCAATCGAGCAGCCGTTCACCATGAGTAATTTAAAAAGAACCCTCAAGACTCCTTCAAGAACACATAAAACCAGATAAAATTAATTAAAAAAAAACCATCAGAGCATTCTTTGCTTTCGTTTAGTAAATGACGATGATATTATGTAGATCTGATCGCTACCAAACTTCACACAGGATCGCTAGGCCAAGCTAAATATATTATGATAATTTCTTAAAAATCGTTTCGGAGTCAAAAGGAAGGAATTTTTCTTATCCATCGAGAAGTTTCTTCCGGATAAAAGATATCCCGTATCCTTTTCTGTATGTCATACAGAAAAGGATACGGGATATGTGTGCAAGATTTTATGATGATCGATTTTAGTTTACTTATGAAAGCGTAACAAACAAACTCACATTTATATTATTAGTTAGGATAACCCGGACACCAAAGACTTCATAATAGTAAATGTCAACAGTAAAAAATTAAGTAAAGTCACTCACGCACTTCAGAAACGACAATTTTCATAATTAATTTCGTCCATATGGAAATATATAGCCGATAAAATTACTGACCGATAAAAAAGTTATCAATGTTTACGGAAGTAGTAAACATTTACTAACTTTTATATAACATTCCTTAATGATGGATCATCGGAGTTCGTAAAGTTTATGAACTAGTTTGGTCCTTGCTAAGAAATGTGTCCGTTGTATTGCCACAATAATGGCAATCATAAATTATCTTGACTTTTTCATAGTTAGATTTGTTGAAATGAAAACAACGCAATAACGCGCACCACTCGATCTCCTTTTTCCCTTAACTTCCCTTTTTACCCTATAATTCCTGCATAAAACATAAACATGCTTGTGCAGCTATCCTTAATTCGTTTCATGTATTGATGCTGCCATCAGCACGATGACAGTTATCTATCTATATTTGTTCCTCCTGCATCTCATTCTTTTAGTGACGAAAACCTGCTCTAAATTAGAATCTTTTAAAATTCAAGTTTACAATATAACGAGAAGCTAAGCCAAATGTACAAAATTATAGAAAAAAAATCTTTAAGGTTTTCCTATAGTCTCAAAAACTCTTTCACTTCATCTTAAGCATTATCATTATCACAAGCCTTATCTCTTTTAAATTTTAAGGCAGGATATTAAATTGTAATACCTTTGAGTCACTTGACTGGATCACCTAAACACTGAAAAACCTTAAACCTTTTAAAAGGTTTTTATTGAAAGGAGTAAAACAAAAGCTTTTATGGCTGAGATTACACTCGAGCATTACAAACCGACCTAAAAGCTAATGGTTACGTAAGTGCATCCATCAAAACTCACCTAGATTTAAAACGATTTTTTTAAAGGGTAACGTACAAAACTTGTGTTTACTTGTCTTACGTAACAAATGATTTTTTTTTCTTTTATGAACTGTAAATAATTGAACTCATTTTTATATTAAATTTCATTTTAACACACTATAGCTAAAGCTATTCTGAGCCCCTTTGAAGAAAATGTGTTCAAGACAACAATATAATATTAATAGTGTTTTGTTTTCAATATAAAAGAGTAAAACGAATAGTTGAACGAAAAAAAAGTTCGAGAAATTCTAAAAATATATCAAGCAAGTATTAAAAAAAAAACCGATTCTGTGCCCAGAGAATATTTTGTACGCACGCGCAACCATCTTCTCCCGAATGCAACGAAACAAGCTTTTATCAAAAGACAAACACAGACACAATGCTGTATCAGTTTAGAAATATGTGAAGAAACTCACCAGCAAAAAAGCCATAATATCCGATTATCTTATAGGAATAAGACTACGATCACTAAATCTGTTTGATCATCACTTAAAATCCAATCACCACCGGTAATATTCAGTTCACCTTACATGCCGATTGAGCTTCATATCACAAGACTGTTTTGATAACAGAAATTAAGAAGTCATTACGTGTTTTCGACACAGCGGTCGCTTGTGAACAGCGCGGTATAGCACAAGCAGTTCCCACGTGGGAGAAATGCGCTTTAACAATGGTGGAGGCGCCCGAGTCGAAAGGTGGGCAAAAAGCGAATGGGCGCAAGCACCGAGCACGTCGTGTAGGCTTATACCTGCTGACCCATTTCAACCGCATCTATTGACAATGCCATGAAGAATTTTGAGCCCCTATTTGAGCTTCATCCCGGAAAAAAACAACATCCACTCTGTCAATATTTATGAGCGATTAGATAGATATGAAAGATTTTGGTCGTGTTCAAATCGTTTTTTTATGTAGTCATAAAAGTTTTGTAGCTTTTAGAGCAAAGATAACTTAGCTGAGATCTCAAATTCCAGTAGGATTGTAGGTAATTTACTTACTATAATTGATCTTTTGTTTTACAAATCAATACCTTCGTTTTTACTACCTCTTAGATAATCTTACACTATTGTTATGAGACTGATTCGTGTGAAAGGTGTGGGAGATAGATTGTAACTCTGATTTTATATTCGGAAAATTTCTACAAATCAAGACAAAGCTTAAATTGGCCAAGCTCTCATTGGCCAAAGTAACCTCTGGACAAAATGTGTGGATAATTTTAGTTAATTATGTCTGATCAACTATTGATGTTTAACAGTGGCTGAGCCATCTCAAAATCTGTTGCACGAATACGCAGGCTCGACTGATGAAATACCACGACCTCAGAAGACAGGCGTGAGGTAGAAGTATGCTTCTGTGTATCAGACGAAACAGAGTGATACCGAACAGAGAGGTACCGGAGGTCCAATTTCAGTCCTCTTCCCCTTATCATTCTCTCCTAATAAGGATAGGGTGGGTGGGATAGGGGTAGGGTGGTCAGTGAAATAGGATTGGACGGGGAGGGGATGAATATTTCTATCTCTGCTTAAAATCCTTTTTCCCGTCTATCCCCTCCTTAATTCGTTAAAGGTTAGCAACGCATCTGCAACTCTTACCTTGTTGTTGATGCCTATGGGTATCGTTATATAACATCAGGTGTACCGTTTGGTCGTTTGGCGTCTTCTGCCAATAACAAAAAAATTATACTATCATAAGGGCTTCTAGTTATTTCAAATATTATTTCTTTCGGCACAGCACATAAGACTCTTAATCTATTGCAGAATAGTAATAAATATTAAATCATCTCTGATATCACCATATTAAGGTTTATACTATGGCAAGTGCATCTTCTATCATCAACACCAATGCCTCACAACAATATCAAACTGATATATTCACGCACATCACTTCATTTCTAATTCTGCATTACGATTAACGACCACGTAATATGACGATTTTAGAAATACGTCCGCATACATTGATGTTTTATGTAAACATACAATGCACACGAAACACATGTGAACGTTGAAATGCAAATAATTCTAGGTGATAATGTAGATATTTTATTATTAAGAAAATAATAATCTTATCGATGAATTTAAATCTCATCACTCGTCATTTCACGATTTGCTACAGTTTAAGTTTAAAGTAACCTTAGTAATCCTTTTAGTTAAGGTATTCTAAAAAGTAAAAAAGAAACGTCCGCTAGAATGATTTCAAATAATTCCCACATAAAAAATGCTAAGACGCCACAAATCAGTGGGTGTCTGGCGTAACGGAAACTAAACGTAACACGTAATTTAGTGCACAACAGAGGCGACAATCCGAAATGGAAATCCCCTTTTAATTGCCATCTAAAAGGCATACCTTATTTTATTCATCTCGAACTAATAAAACCTTACGTGAGATAAATTTTATATTATATCTGTCACTGACCGATTATAAAGTCATCCACGGCTTACAATCGGACTAGGAATATTATAAACTGTCAACAAATTGAACGAATTATTTGGCACTAAGGCACAATGAGACGTGTCATTTCTCACAATTTATAAACTGTCGAACTCAAATCGTCAGATTATATACTGATATTTATTACCGAATTAAAGCTTAAGTTAGAATGGAAAATAGCTTAGGCTGGACATGATAGTTATGTACACAACTAGCCGGCTCGACAAACTTCGCTCCGCCTCATAACTAATTAACACCCCCGCAAGCACCCCGGCGGGTAGAATTGCGTTAAAACCGTTCTTAACTAATCTCTACTCGGCGAAAGGAATATTCCTTCCAAATTTCAAGTCTCTAGTTATTGTTATGAGTCAATGTATACCTGGAAATCTCATATATATATACATATATGTATATAAATAATATCTTAAAAGATGTTAATCAACGAAAAAATATATCAGTTGCGTGTGACATATACGTCAAATTGTGAATGATTCGTTTAGTTCATAATTTGCCGACAGTTAACGATAAAAACTGACGCAGTTTATAAATGGGCGGTGACATATGTATCTAAAAATAGTTTTGTAACAGGCACTTTTATATTTTCTACATTTCCTGCTCCTACTAAAATAAATTTATCGGGAAGTATCTCCACTACAACAGTGTATAAATACTTTCTAGAAAATGTTCATTTGTACCCTTATGACATCGACGTGAGTAACAAAGAGTTTGTATTCATCGCCACGTTCGGTTATGCAGTGAAATTGTGGAATTTCGTGGCCCAACACCGTGTTTACTAAACTGACGACTTTCGCGTATCGTCCCGATGCTATGCGATTCACGTCTGTCTGGGAAACTTTAAATGCTGCAGCTACTTGCTTCACATCACAACTTGTTGGGTTTTTATCGAAGAAATTGTATGACGTTAACTCTCCTACTAATCTACACGAACCGTTTAGTACCTCATTAATCTATGCCGAGTTGACTTATCTTAAATAATTTAAATGTTTGTTTAGAGATGGTTCGTGACGGTGTATTTTGTCGGCTTGTTATTCGTCTTGCGATATAAAACCTTTTTATTGTATTCGGTGAACATTTCAAAAGTCATCTTACATCCTGGAAGAAACTTGATGTTGACTGAGTGACTTGATTTTACTGGGCCTAGTATTAAATATGAAAATAAAATATGTGTCGGGACATTTTACGGAACGCTAAACCCCTAAGCTTGAGTATCTTTTGTATGGCTGAAGGCGAACAAAGAAGCGGCTCACGTAATGTTAAACTACCAACAAAGAGAAGAGTTACGGATGTATTGCAAATCTTTGGGTAGAATTGAAGAGAGAAATTGTCAAGAAGAAACAGAAACGGTGGAACAGTATGTGCCAATAAAATCTCACTTATCAGCCGAGAATCAAACTGCCGACTGGTACCACAAAGGTCTGACGCTAAGTAGCTTAAAAATTAAATAAGTTAAAGGTTAAGACAGCGAAGTTATACGAGAAATTTTTTTTCCTAAAGAGTTATTAACAAAACTGAGCACGTCAATGCATGTCGTTGTTATTCTAATTGCATAAGGTTGCAAAAATAAATGTTCGAGAATACGCAGCCGGGAGGTCCGCGATCGAAAGTCGCGAAAACACGCACAGCCCCGACAAACACTTATCATGCTAATGAGAAGGTGTCCAATATAAATTGACAACATGTTTTTTTAAGCAGTATGAGATTCGTGCATACATCTACAAAATTTATCTATATATATAAAAGGCGATATGTGTCTTTTTATGTAAGAAAGTGGCAAACAAGCAAGCTGATCACCTGATGTTAAGAGAGCTAACCATAGACATCCGCAACAAGCAAATCTGTTACATCTGCGTTGCCTACCTTTAATGGACAGAGGAGGGCACAGACAGAAATAAGGATATTTCCTTTTCCCCGTTAACCCCCTCCTCGTCCCATCCTGTCATTATGAGAAAAGGATGGGAAAGGGAAGAAGACTGAAATTAAGACTCCGGCACCTCACTCATCAAACTAAACGCAAAGTACTTCTACGTGAAGTAGTTTGCGTTTAGTAGCCTGTTTTCTGTGAGGTCGTGGTATTTCACCGGTCGAGCCGGCCTATTCGTGCAACGGATGTTGTTGTTGCGGGCTCTACCACTGTTAAAATTTATGTATGTATTTCCCTATAGACCCCAAAACATCTAGATCCAATCCGATATCGATGAAATTTACAGGAAATGTTCAGAATGGGTGTTCCTGGAAGTTTGGTAGCGATCGGATCAACATTATTCGTGCTACCTGTCTGATGCCGGGGCGGATCACTAGTTTTATTATTATACTAGTTAATCGCCCCGGCCACCCACGGGTGCCATTAATTATATCTTTAGTAAAAAATATTGAGGTCATCAATTAAAATAAGATCTATCAAATCTCTCAAGTTGAGCCAAATCACACACAGTACACAAAATTTCATAAAGATTGGTTAAATAGTTTCGGAGTTTGCCGCGGACCAAAATCGTGACACAATAGTTATTCTGGAAGTTTTTTAATGTAAATATTAAAAACATGTCAAAAATATAGTAAACTTAGATAAGCCGCTTTTATATGATGTGAAAACCACAGCCTCTCACCAACATCCGCATCAATAAGTAGAGTTTAACATGTGCATAGATGCATTGCCAGATGTTGTGCTAGAAAGATGAATAGATAAGGGAAAGGACAGAAAAGAAATTATGACTTTACGCCAATAGAATATCACTCTTCAGAGAAAAACAGAAGTATAGATACGATGATGAATCGTACGCAATAAAACGAATTTTATTATATTTTAATTAGAAGATATAATACAGAGAAAAGAATTACCATACGTTTACATAAAACAAATGTTTTAAATGTTTTTATAATATCTTGGTCCCAAATCATGATTTTCTAATTTCAATTAAAACCATTTCAATTTCGTTCTCGCGAGGTACGATCGAAAATTATGTGCCACATAAACGCATGTTCATCAATGGTACGAAATTGTTTCAAACCATGGCGTTTCTTTTGATCGATGACCGTCGAGAACTGGTCACGATTTGTTTCGTGACACGACAAATACTTAGATTGATCTAAACAAAACCATTTCAACGTTTTTAATTTCTATCCTTTTAACTTCTAAACACGTATTATATGCTACGTTGGTGAAGTTTTTAGTATGTGAATTTCAATTATATTTTATACTATAGATATGTTATACGCGTACCAAATCACCGGACAGCAACATTGTCATGTCGAACGGTGTGAAAAGGATAATTAAAATAATAAGAAAGAAGACATCAGGTGGGACATCAATAAAGCGTAAATAATGTAAGCTAAATAAAAGGCCAATTGGGACGTTCTCACTTTTCACCCTTAATGACATATCTGCCATATTTTTGTATTATAATATCATTGGTTATCTGTATCAAAGTATAGACAGCATTTAGCACTTTACCGTCTACATAAACATAAATATGAGACACACATAACTTATCATATAATAATTCAAATAACAGATCTCCCTGAACATGTACCTGTACAATGGAATTACTAGCTAGCGGAATTTTTCATATATAAAAACGACCAAAATTGTTCTGCACATGAACTTGTATTTTATTAAGATTTATTACATTATTCTCAACTTAACACACAGAGGAACGATAAGGCAGTTAATATGGACAAATAACCTGTATAATATTACAATGTATTAGTACATAAAAATTTAGATGAAGCACTGCATAAATCA
>JWHW01028771.1:466653-477210 GCA_000931545.1 Papilio glaucus | reverse complement strand
TAATGGTTCTATTGTACAGGGTTATTGGTAATTCGACGTATTTCCCTTAGGAGGTGATAGGGGTGACTATTTGCGATAATTTTGACCCCATTACCAATATTTTTATGAGATTTTTTTCCAGTAAAATACCTTAAAAACAAAACAAAAAATTATGAAACTTGCCTTGCAGATTTTTTCTCGATAACTCAAAAATGGTTCACTTTTGCATAATGTATATGGAGGTCAAAAAGTTATAAAAAAATGGTTCGAACAAAATTTGTAGAGAAATCTATGCTCTACAAATATTAAAAGCTGGCAAACGAGCAAGCAATCACCCGGTATTAAGTGACCGCTACCCATAAGCATTTGCAATTTAATGAAAGTAGGAGAGGATTAACAGAATACAGCATATTTTCTTTTCCTATCCATCCCCTCTCTCTCGTCAAATCCTCTGAACCTTACCATCGTTTCCTTGTATCAAAAGGATAGAAAGGGGAAGAGGGCTAGGAATAGGCCACCAGCATCTCACTCATCAGACGAAACACAGAATACTTCTAGTTCACGCCTGTCTTCGTGGTATTTCATCGGTCTAGCTGGCCCATTCGTGTATCAGATGTTTTAAGAGTAAGGAGATTTAAGTTAAAACAAAATACTTAAAAATTTTAAGGAAATTGAATCGTATAAAATAAACCATTTAACCTTTACAACATCTACATTAGGTCATATAAAATAAAAAATGTAGATCAAGAAACATGAAAGATCACAACAAAACGGTCTGCCATAGCGCAAGTATTTAGCCTGAATCATCTGCAAACAACCTTCTCTTATCTTAAGTTAATATAGTGATGTGTCTATATATCGACGACATAAGTTAACTTAAAATATGTGTGTGTGTATGGAGACATACATTTTTGGTTTTAAGTCCAAATCTTTTTGTGCATTTTGCTACTAAGGAACCTGAAAGAAACATTTAATTAATACATCTGAATTGGGGCTATTTTAACGCAATGAATATTTGCAATTAAAAATGAAAGCATTGCAGCTGTTAATAAAGGTACTAAAAATTGTTAGTGGTTACTCGAACGTTCAGTTCAAGCTAATTTTACTCTTAAATAAAACCAAAGATAGTGATAATGTATCCATACATTCAATTATAATAATTACATACAATATTATTATAATTCTACGATAATAATAATTACAATACATCGAAACATTTTCATTATCTTTGGTCACAACACCAAAGTTAGCATACACCTTTTATAGGACTTCAGAGAGACTGACTGAGAGCTCTGTGCATTAAATAGATAATAAAAGTTTACTGTTTTCGAAGTCAGTAGAACATTTTTCCAATTACAAAAGTGCAGTATCGAAACTTAATTATTGGACATGATGCAAAAGTGTTTAATGATTTATCTCTTGGTGAGTTTACCTAATCTCGATATGTATTATATTTGTCGGAGTTATAAGTTAAATTTTTTATTATCAATTTATCAGTTTTTCTTCCAATTAAACCTTTTTTCACGGCAGTTTAGAGTTAGTGAAAATACTCAACATATTTCAAAAAGTATTAGAGCTTAGGCAGGACTGTAGTATATTTTTCTTACCAATGTATCGTCCCGATACAATAATTCAGATATACCGGTTGTAACCATCATACATAACTTTAATTATCAATAATACCCGTTGCCATCAATCGATCTGTGGTCCTAAAATTAGAATAAATTTCAAATATGAAAAAGCGGTTCAACATTCCATTATAACCTTATTTAAACTATTTATGTCTAAATTAATATACAAATTATTTTACCTTGATTTAATATTTACTTTTTTATGTACAATTTTATAAACGTGTCTCGTCATAATTAGCGAAGTAAATCAATACATAAAGAAATAATTCTATTTCTTTATGTATTGATTTACTTCGCATTCGCGAGACTATTACCTATCATAAATAAATGTTATAATACAATTCGCTACAATCAGACGCCGAACAAACTCCATAATAAATAATTTAATTTATTCGGCAACTTTATGTCCGTGCGTATATTAAACAAGGCAGTAATCTCCTAGCAATTCTTATCAAAACCTAATAAGCCTACTAACTACGAAAAAAAGTATTGTAATGTGTGACAGAGATAAGGAAATCGTAACGTATTGTAGTAAATAGAGCAGGACGTTTTATAATTGAAATTATTATTCGAACTGGTATATCATCATCATAGGACCCCAAGTATTACCGCAAAGATCAATTCTACGGCGCAATCATTCAGTAGACCCAAACAGTTCTCAGACATTATAAAGTCATCATCTCAGTCTTTTTCCCGCTTTATGTGGGGTCGGCATAAGAAGTTTTCGACTTCCACATCGATCTATCATCCGTCATTTCAGTCGTCACTCCCTTCTTAATCATGTCACCTACCGACATATCCCTCCACATGTCAGACATTGTCAGTAGGTACAATTTATTGAAACATTATATGCAAGTAAAATGTCTTATATGACTTTTTTTAATTTATGTCGGTTCTGTTTCAGATACAATGGCAAAGTGCAATTGGCGCCAATCAATGTACAACTCGCGGAAGGTTTCCAAATCAATTAGAATATTGCCGTGGTTACACCATGTGTATTAACGGCCCTACCGGTTTCATTGAATACAACCTCACTTGTCCAGGTTCTTTTATTTACAGTCATTTGGAACACCTCTGTACAAATGCGACTAGCTATAAATGTATACCGGAATTCAATTGCACGGAAGCAGGAAATTTCAAAACCGATTCTGTAAACTGTACATCATTTATCGCTTGTGTCGAAGGTATAAGTGGTCTAGTGGATGCAAGATGGTCTGAATGCCCTCATGGAACACTATTCAGTCCTACCGACAAGATTTGCATCAATGAAACTTTATCCAATTGTCATAAGGAAGAAGATTCACCGAGTAGTCTATCTATTTTGGTTGACGATGCACCAATATTTACTGCTAATTTTACTTTAAATATTGCACCTTATTTAAATTCTCAAAATATTACTGTATATGGGTTTACCTTACTTATGTTATTTTATAGAATAAAATGTCAAGAAATTTACTCTTAATTTTATTTCGAACCCAATCTTAAAAATCATTGTTTAAAAACTACATATCTTATTTTAGTTTACTTCGATTTTATACTTTTTGATGATCAAATGGTCTAAAAGTTTATTTATTTATTTTAAACGACGTTTGAAAACTGAAAAATATGTTTGATGTAAGCGATTATGCTAATGACTGACTACAATGGTGCAGTGACCCAAAGTGGGCCTTGGCCTCTGACAATAAGATTCTCCATTTTCCTCGATCCCCCAAGCCCGCAAGTATTGAACCTGATGCTCAAAGAAGTCCAGCCTCATCCTTCCAGCGATACCTGAGACGGACGATTGGAATTGAACGTCGATGACAGCCGTTCCAAGTACGCACTTTTCATGTTACGTCAGGGAAACTGTTAGTGACAGAACGTTATAATAGTAATATTGAGTAAAATCCTTGGGCCATTGCGGGGAGAGGATTATTGAGATGGAGAATAAGAAAAAGAAATTAGGAAGGTAGACGTAGAAATTGAGGAACTGATGGCGGGCCAAACATCATCATTGAAGACATAAAACCACACAGATTATGCTGATAAATCGTATAGAATTGTAAATATTTTCACCTTTCGAGATAAAGAAATCTAAAAAAAAATATTCTGGTTTATTTTCCAGTTCACAATATAGTGTTATAATCTATAGTCACAAATAGTTCTGGTCTCTGTCAACTGTTACATCAATGTCAATTGTCAATTCATTGTCATGTTTCGTAAATCGTACTATTATTATTTTTGATTGCGGAATGTTAATTAAAATATATTAAACTAAAACTTGCATAAGAAGCACTTAGAACGGAAATTGAGGGAAGAAGTCGTTCTTTAGAAAAATATACATTTTATTTTCGATGTACTCGCAGATAGCTTTACCAAGGTTAGTTAGTTACCTACACATAGTTTTAGGTTATGTTTTGCTTATAATTAGAATCAACTATTCTACTATTACAAATGCTATGAACATTTTCAGACAATGGTCGAGATTAGTATATCTTTACCGAGCCATGGCAACCATAGAGGGTCAAAAAGTACCTCAGAGTAGTTCTGCAAGTGATGGCATTTCACCGCCACCGCGCATTCATAGAGGACCGACCGATATTCTGCAAGCACTGGCTGCCACAGTCGGTCCCGATCCAACAGCAGCACATTACAAGTAAATTTGTTTTAAATATAAAAACCATACGTATTACTTATTAATAACAAATTAAAGATAAAAATAATATTTAAGTACCTTAGACTACTACTTTTTAACTAAATGATTTATAAATTTGTAAGTCTTGAGAAACGAGTTTACATGAAATTTTAATTATTATAGTTATATTTGGTAGGATTAAAATGAAACTATACAAGGCATTGTCTGGTAGAATTTTGTACCTTAGGAGCTGGTTTTTTGGTAAGAGGGAAGGAGGAAGGGTATTTCCGCTTCCTCCATTCTATTCCACATTTCCATTGAAGAAAACCACTTCGTTCCTGAGAAATTTCTTAAACAAAAAATCTTTATTTCAAATGCTTTTGTTACTCTTTAGGCTTATAAAGCACACCCATTTTTAATTGTAAAAATTGTTTTTTTAATCTTGAAAGTAGTCGCCTAATTTGGAACATTATTTTATTAGTACAGAACACAGTTATTAAATGTCTTATGATATTGCTCATTCCAGGTATCATGATGATCCGTATCTGATTCCCCTCTCCAACTTCCGGAAGCGGTCATATGCCCTATCAGCAGAGGCAGGTAGAAAGGCCGCAGCTTGGATCCGAGATGAACATGCTGATCTATTCACATTGCGTGAGTGGGATCCACCAGGCAAGAAAAAAACTCCACATTTCAATGCCGATCCTCACATTGATGAATTTGCTCCTAAACCAATTTATAATGATGAAAGTAAGGTAATAATATGATTATTTTTAATTCTTGATAATGTTAAAGTAGTACTACTACATTGGAAAGCTTAATAGGGGTATATTAACATAAACTACATTTAGGTTGAAAGAACTGTCAAGTTCCTATTTGTATATATACAAAAAAGCAGCCTGAAAGTTGGACAATGGTGTGCTAATAATATACCAAAAAAATTGATACCCCATAATACCTCCTTTATTTGAAAAAGACACTTGAAAACCATGTATGGAAATTAAATATACATAAAAAAATTAAATATAAGTGATACTTATATAACAATAAAATAAAATTTATTTTTTTATTTAAAACTTAACTGATAGAGCACGCAACAACACCATCTGTAGCACAAATGGGACAACACTCTACTTCTACTCATCTTCTCATCCATTTCTAATAAGGAAAATATGGAATTGATGAAAGATTTGACTGGGAGGGTATAAAAAGGAAAAGGAAATTATTGTTCTGTTTGTCCTTTCCCCTCTGTCTGTTAAAGGTAGACACTGCATCTGCAATTCATTAGCTCGATGCAGATGCCTGTGGGTGATGGTCGCTTGAAAGCAGGTGGACCGCTTGATTGTTTGCCATCTTCTCATATTAAAAAAAAGAAATAACTGCAGGTAACCGAAGAAGACTTCAAATACACATTAAAAAATGCTCTTGTAGAAGATGCGATAAAAGTTTTTGAACTACTCGGTGGAGTACAAGCTTTGAGTGATGAGCTCAAGATGGAATTTCTTCAATTACTCTGTTTCTATAATGAAAAGGAACCGCTAGCCATGGAGTGGTTGGAAGAGCGATGGTTTGCAGCAAAAACAAGGGACAGACATTCTGCTACATGGAAGTAAGTTATTTATTTAATACTCAGTGCTAGTTAGTAGTTGGGGGCTACTTTATTGCAACTCTATGACTAGTGCATATTTTGCATGTGGGCGGGGACTTGTATCACTCCAGTGCTATTGGAGTATACAAAAAAGGTCTCCAAAAAAGAGCACGCCATGTGACACTGGAAGTAGGCGAGTGCTAGGTCTATTCCACAAAATAAGTTCAACTTTAAACAGCTGCTGTTGAAAAAAAGTTCTACACTAGACTCGCAAGTAATTTTAAAAACTAGCCCAGTTTATACTGATTTAGAAATGGTTTAATAAGATTTTTAACCACGCAATTGCCCATTCTCTTAGAGGATGTCCCAATAGCTTTAGTTCAAAGAATAAGGTTTCAAAACGATGGCTACCCGCACACCACACTGACATTTCCACATCCCTGGATTAGTTGATTAGGGCCAATACAATGGCGTCCTGACCGAAATCCCCTTGACTTTTTTTACTTTAAAGGATACAGTTTATGCCAAACCTATTCATACACAAAATCCCAAGAAATAGTTTGCGGTAAAAACAATATTTTATAAAAAGATGTCGCTTATGCCTTAGAACCGGAGGTAGACAATTCAACCACTTGCTTTAGATATGTTATTAATGTTTAGTTTCAGATTTTTAATACTTAATAAATACTTTCAAATATATATAATAAATAATTTTATTATAATATTTATTTTACAATATTTTTTATTTGGGTTATATATCAGTTATAACATTAATATTAAAACAACCCAACTGGTCCCAATATTTGTCCATTTATATTCCCGTTCATAAATTTATTTTAAGGAATACTGTTTTGTCTTTATATTATTTATGTTTATGTATTATTATCTTACTTAACATTTTACGTTTTCAAGTACTATTTTGTGTTTCTGAGACAATTTCAAAGATAAAAATTTTACTCTCTGTACGAATCATCAAAATCGGTCTGGCGTAAGCTTTTTTTCTATTATATCTAAATTAAAACTAGTGGCATCCGTTAATAAAAGTTGACACAAAAACTGAATTTATTGATTTATGGTATACTTATGGTATACCATTTCTAAATCAGTATAAACTGGGCTAGTAGTAAAATTATTGCGAGTCCAGCCTAGAACTTTTTTTTTCAACGGCAGCTGGTTAAAGTTGATCTTACTGTTTATAAAATAACAGTTTGATCTTTAACTCAATCAAGTGATGATTGAGTTAAACATCAAACTGTTATTTTTTGTACTTTACACCAACGACCGACCAATGATTAGTTTACTTTACTTAAACAACTATTAACTATGAGTTCACAGTAAAAATAATCAACGTTAAGTAGGTATTTGTAACATTTTTGTTGCACAGAACGTAAAAATCGGGTAATTTTGCAAAAAATCAAAAATGTTTAATATCTTGAGACTTTTCTTCAGACATTCTTGTCAAGCATCATATTATCTCAAGGTATAGATAAAACAAAACTACCCTACCCACATTTTCCCAATCTGAAGAATTCATTCTTGTCCAACAACAATAATATTTATCTCTAGTGTCTAACATTAAACATTGTTTAATGATTTTAATCTAAAGAAAACTTTGATTTTTTAAGAAACTACAATATATATACATTATATACAGCAATGGAGGAGGTACAAGAAATATTATCATTTAATTATCTTTTGTATTTTATTTCTATATGCCTTTTTCCAGATTGGGAGGGTTGGCAGACAGTATTTTTACTTCCATGGAGCCAAAGACACCGGAGGCCTATTGTGCTATTATTCAAGGAATGGCGAAATATTATCAAGTAAATAATTTAACTTTACTATCACTTTACCTATGTTCAACCCCTGCCGCATACGCTACTATGTTTTATTTTAATTAATATTTTTTTCTTCAGGCAGAAAGAGCTCATGCATTAGCACAGGAAGCCATTGAAAAAGGCATTCCACTTTCAACCAGTGTATTCAACTCTCTCATAAGTTGTGTCGGATTCCTTAAAGAGGGGACAACTTTAAGGATTGAAGCATTAAAAACATTGTTGAGACAAATGAATGAACAGGTAAGGGAATTGAAGGGCAACAGTTTTCCTTATCTTATGCTAGGTTATTCTTGCATGGTGTATTTACACCATTTGGTCTGTGATGTCAACCCAGTCAAAGTGTCTGCATAAAAAATATACAAAGTCCTGTCAGATGGAACTCCCTCTGCAGTGTAATTACAATTATTCATTTTATTATTTATTGTTTAATAATTATTGTTTGTTTATTTATTGTGGAAGGGTCTATCACCAAACCAAAAGACTCTGAGCTCGTGTCTGCGATCTGTATCAGCATGGGGTGGCGGCAATATCCTGCAACAGATCGCGTTGCAAGTCGTAGCTGAGTTCCACAAGATAGGGATCCAGCCCGGCCTGTCGGCTTATTACTATCTGCTGTGCATATTCTGCAAAGAACGTAAGTAGGCTGAATCTAATATTTATTCATTTTCATTTCAAGATTCACAAATTAAAACGTGATAAAAATTGCAGGTGGCCCTCAAATAGATATCCTTTCTAATATCCTAAATGATCTGGAAAAAAGAGAAAACTTGGAGCCGCAGGACGCGACCGATACAAACTTCTTCATCACCGCGATGGGAGTGTGCAGTGATCACTTACAGGTAATGTAATTTATTATATATGCAGAGAAACCTCATACTTATTTGACATTTATATTATAGTGACAATCAATTGAACGGTTAGTCACTATTTATTAAACTGTACACTGTAAAATAATATCCACAAATATTACAATTTATTCACCACATTGAAAATTTTCATATCAAGTTCAATACACCTAATAAGTAGTAACCGCGCGCAGAAACTTTGCCGATGACTACCCCCTTCCCCATCCTTGGCTAGTACGCGAGCGGGGATCGCGGTCGGGCGTGCGTATTCTAAAATATAACTTAACGTGGTGACGACGGAAATATCTTGGAGTGCGCGATTACGAATTTCACCATTCCAAAATGTAACTCGTCTCGCAACAAGCGTGATGTCATTCAGCGCGCTGGCGTGGTGTATATTTTATAGTGCTGAATTTGAACTTTAGGCATTCCAAGGCGCGTTTTTGTACACATTCATATTGTTGATTGATTATGCAATTTGGTTCACTGTTATTTTAACCGTAGATACTATTACAACAAACTTGAGAATTCTTCGTATAATAGCGATTTTGTGCTTTTTCACTCGCAGGGCAGGATGACAGAATAATATTTTTTGAAGTTAAAACTTTTTTGGCAGCGTTATACGATATTTGCAACAACATGCTTATTTGAATTTGGAACAGTCTCGAAGAACTTTTTTCATTTATTTTTCTTGTACAAAGGTTCATTTTTGTTGATTATTTATTTATTTTTGAACTATTGTCGCACCTTATGCCTGCTTGTGTTTTTTTTTTTTAATTTTAGTTTACATTTCTTGCGACCTTATAGGCACGTGCATAAAAGAGAATTCTTAATAAGGAAATTTATAAAATCAGTACATATAACTTATAAACCTTGGCATTTATCATTAAGAGATTCGATTGCTAGCCGGCTACGAATCGAATCTCTTACGAAGCGGTTGCAATATAGCTAGGCCACCAGTCATTTAAGCAGACTAAATAATGATCAGTGTTGAGACCGGTTATATTTTGGAATTGCTAACTTGATCGAAGCCCGTTCCAATCTATAACCGGCCTTAACTGTATAGAGCGCTGACCCAAGTTATATTTTGGAAATACTCGGAGGTTGGAGGTAGTGACCAGCAAAATTTATAATACGCGCGGATAGTATAATACACTTAGTAATAGGCCCACATAATTCTTTACACTAGTATGATTGTGAAGTCATTAGAATTTTCCTTAAAGTTTATCCGTTTTTAATACAATTAGGATATCAGCCTGGCGGAGAGGTTGCACAAGCTGCTAATGAAGGGCGACAACTATAAGCTCGTGGGCGACGCGTACAAAGAGAGCATCTACTATCGACATTACATCACCGTGTCCTGCAGGTAATCTTTTTTATGGATGAAGGCAAGCAGGTTACTTGATGTTAAGTGCAATCCTCCTCCCTTTTCCGTCCTATCCTTATTAGGAAAGGGTGGGAAAGTGAGAAGGATTGAAATAAGGCCTACAGCACCTCACTCATCAGTGAACTATAATTATCCAGCACAAGCTTAGGCTTAGTTGGAATGATTGAAAGAAATATTAGTAAATTTTTCTTCTTGTAATAGGATTGTTTTACGCTATTGTTTTTTTCGTACACCTCTTTGTGTGTTTGAGTGGATATGGTTTAGATTCATAATTATACTCATTGATTAGTAGTTAACGTTGCCATCTTGTTCCAGTATATTTTTTTTAATAATAATAACCTTTACCCTCTAATATCAGGCAATCCAATGTCTATTGGGTCAGCTAGTTATTATAAAATTTTATATTTCTAGGCACGCGCCATTTGAAAAGACTCTTGAGCTTCTTGACACTCTGGTACCAAATGTATATGTGCCGGAACCGACCGTCATGGAAGAGGTAATTGTTTATGTTGTTAAATAATAGGTTAAATATTTTCACCAAAACGATTTATATTTATACATATGTTCTAAAATGTCTTCCAAGAGTTTTTAACTCAAAAACGCCAAACAATTCACAAAATTATAAAAAAAATTACTTATACCTCGGTTCGTTCTTGTCCGTATGTTACAAATACA